>CAKALU010068713.1:0-38639 GCA_916700995.1 Hozukius guyotensis | reverse complement strand
CCTTGACCTCTGACCTCCAGATATGTGAATGAAAATGGGTTCTACGGGTACCCACGAGTCTCCCCTTTACAGACATGCCCACTTTATGATAATCACATACAGTTTTGGGGCAAGTCATAGTCAAGTCAGCACACTGACACACTGACAGCTGTTGTTGCCTGTTGGGCAACAAACTGTTGTTTGCCATGTTATAATTTGAGCATACTTTTTAATGCTAAATGCACTACCTGTGAGGGTTTCTGGACAATATTTGTCATTGTTCTGTGTTGTTAATTGATTTCCAATAATAAATATAAACATACATTTGCATAAAGCAGCATATTTGCCCACTCCCATGTTGATAAGAGTATTAAATACTTGACAAATCTCACTTTACGGTACATTTTGAACAGATAAAAAATGTTTGATTAAGATGCGATTCATTGTGATTAATCATGGACAATCATGCGATTAATCGATTGTTAGACCTAATAAAAACTGACCTAACCTAAAGCATAGTCTTTCTCATATTCTGTATTGTAGTTATAGCCTTTTTTGTTCAAAAACAGCTGAACATTATGCAGCGCTCTAACATACCACTCCCAGCATCTTCATCAAATGTGATATATTGGGGTTTGTATGCAAAGTAGTGCATATTTTGCATATATTTCTCTCGAACATAATTCAGACTTCAGTGATATTTAAGAATTTATAGTTATTATTCAAACACTTGCTTTTAATAAGCACAAGATATGTGCTTATAATAGTTCTAATGAAACTACTCTGCTGTTTGTTAATCAAATCTGATATACTCGCTGGAGTTTGTTCTTGACTCTTAAACAGGTTTGTAGCAACCTTGTATGTTTTGCATCTTAATTATCTTGCTCTGTTTGACTGCGCTCTGTATCCGAGAGCACACATTTGTAATGTAGATGTTGCCTTGTTTATTCTGTCTGTTGGATAAGCTCATGAGAAGAGGGTGAGCATCCAGCCTCTGGCAAAACTATCACTTATTACTCCATCATTAGCTCAAAATCCAATGGAAAGGAAAGGGGAAATAAACGTGTGATTATGCGCAAATTAAACTGCCAATATTATTCAAAAACAAACAAAACATGGTTCGGAGGTGAGAAAGCAGCGTCTTGACATCTTAAAATCATCACAGTTATGCTTTGGAGTTTGTAGACTTGTGAATTGGTTGGATATATGACATGACAGCTCCACAAAAGTGAAGCCAAAACCTCTGGATTGCCCCCTGGTGGCTGGCTGCAGTATAGGTCATAAACCCCGCCCCCCTCCATGTTAGCGTGTGGGACATGGGCCAAACTAAAAAGTCAAAGTACACGTCAAACACATTTTTCCCAAAGATAGTTTCTGTCATTTTAGGTAGTTCTCATCACACATATGTTAAAGTGTTAATTTTTATGATAAGTTTGGTTTTAATTAGTTATTTATAGCTATAGGTGAAACATTGTGATTGACAGGTAGGTAGTTGCGGAGCCGGAGGCTCGGGAGATGTAACTTTAAATTTCCATAACCGTCAGGAGTCTGTGTAATTGAACGTGTGTCAGTTTGATCATAAATGTAGTTATAAAGATATTATGGTTAGTTGTTAGTTACCGCTGCAAAGGCCGAAGGCCTAGGAAGGAGGTTATGTTTTCACCAGCGTTGGTTTGTCCGTTAGCAGGATTACTCCAAAGGTCCACCATGGATTTCAATGACATTTTTTGGAGGGATGGGGTGTGGCACAATGAACATTCCATCTCCAGCTTGGCGGAGGTCTGCGCTCTCCGAGTGCCATTCTAGTTGTCTTTGTAGCCCAACAGCTACCGTGGTGCTAACGTAGCAGCTAGTTGGCTCAGGCTAACAAGCTGCGGCCGTGCTCAGCTCATGATTGGCTCAGGTGGGTGTTTGGACGGGACTTTGATACGGCAGCTCAAGTCCCCCCCACCCGATCACTACTAAGCAGACTCTGGCTCCAAATGACGATCAAATCTCAAGATGACGGCTCCCGGTGGGAGGAAGTGGAGATGCGTCATCCATCTTTATATACAGTCTATGTTATAAACTAAAGCTTAATGTTAAAATGCATTACTGAAAAGAGGAGTATTCTCCTTTAGGTATACCTTCTAACAACAGTTACTGTATCCAATCATGTTCCACTGAGGCTGTGATCCCCCCCCACAAAAAAAATAACAACTTCCAGGCACAAATTTAGTCACGGCATTAATTATCAGTGGCTCTAATTGCATTCTCTGTCCATCTAAGTAGTTTGAAGGCACCGATTTTACAGCAGTCAATGTGTGGGAGGGGTCATGTCAGGAGCTGCAAATTAGGCCTGGGGTCTTGCTGATGAGCCGGGGGCATCGGAGCTGATACCAGAGTGCACCGTGACCAGATGAAAGAGATACAGTAGCGCTCTAATAATCTCTGCTGCCTGCAACATTAGTAACTCAGGTCCGTCCCCTCCTGCTCCTCCTCCTCTTCCTCCTCCTCTTCCTCCTCCTCCACCTTTTGAAATCCTGTACAGTACTTTCTGTTTCTGTATCAGGTCAAGAGGACCAGTTACATAAGCTGACACTGAAGGTATGACATGCATTGTTGATAGCTGAGCTCAGTTCGCAGTGAGACGTGGTTCTCAGGGGACGTGCTTCTGGGGCATGGATACTAATTTTAACTGTACACTTTTCTCTCTTTGGAATATGTGTAACAGAAAGGTTAATACGGAAGGGTGGTGTGGTGATGTGAGATATGAAATATAGCAATTTTCAGTGAACAAAATGGTATTCTGTTTGGATCTCTAATAACTTAAATACAAAAGCACTGGTTTTGCTGAAATGGCAAATTTTCTGTTTATATAACTCGTGGCTATTTTTCATTTTAATTGCTCAATAGTGCAATTATTAAGATTAATGTTATTTTTTTTCTCCTGTGGCTCTGACTACTGATCGCAAGAAAACCAAGATTCACACGCATTACGAAAAAAAAAATATATATAAAAAATGAATTACTAATTTGTGATTAAAGGCAAGGTCGTGATCTTAAGAAACTAGCAAGAGTACACTAGATTCTTAAAAACGATCCAACCGAAAAACCCAGCTCAGTATTGCCAACTCTTTTCCAATGAATATAGCTAACAACACTAGCTCCAAAAGTCCCTAAATCTAGCGAGAAAGTCGCCGGGTCGGCAACACTGACAGCCCGTCCCTTCAGGCCTCCCTCCAAAGCCACTCCCCCAAAAAGTTATCATTACAAATGTAAACATATCATAATGAACGTGAACGGCGAACATGACTATTGTTAGTACTCACAGCTGTCAAGCTCGCGGCTTGTGGAATACTTAGGTGACACGCAATCAGTGCTCAGAGGCAGGCAGACAGGTAGCCCGACCAAATCATTACATTTGGGCCAAATTAAATAATTGGACGGGTTTATTACAGTCCTGCGACAGCCACAGATACCGGATTTTTTATTTTTTTGTCATAGCATTTGATTTAATGATTGCTGTCGGGATGCAATGATAATTTCAACCAATATAATAAAAAAAAAATTCTAAAATCTTCACCAACCCTCCCTTTAAGTCGGTTTCAGAACGTAGTTAAAGAAAAATCGACACATGTATTACAGATTATATAACAACAGATCACACAGTCGGTCACTATACCCTGACAGTAGTGCATGAGACAGGTAATCTGAAAAAAATGGTGTGCCTCTGTGTCCTCCGGTGTCCTCCAGTGGTCCAATATTGATTCATATTTGATCAGCGCTGCCTAGTTTGACCGTTTGATTGGAGTTCAGAAGTGATTGACAGCTGCCTCCGTTGAATGAACAGCCAATAGGAACGCTCTCTCTCTGAAATGACCTGTGATTGGCCAAAGTCTCCCGTCACAGGCTAGATTTTCTAAAGCCTGAAAACAGAGCCATGAGGAGGTGCAGGAGTCTAGTTATCTCTCAGAACACTTGAATTACAATATGCTGAAAAGGTTAATATGGAATTTTTGCCCAATGATGCCAAAAACATTCTGCCTACTGCAGCTTTAATCGGCGACTAGCAGACACATCAGAATGGTAAGTGTAGTCAGCATCTTTTATTTGTTTGTGTTAGCTTTTTAGCTTGTTTTAACTGGCAGTGGCTGACACAGCGTTGGTGGTGGTGGTGGTGGTGAAACATACAACAATATCTAGTGGGATTTTTTGGGAAGATAGTGAAAGGAAGCTCCAGGGGTCCAGTTCACATCCAAACACTGCACACTCTGCTGTCCAAACTTTCACTATGCTAATGCAAACTCTCGCTCTCTGTACTGACAAGTTCGCTCTGTGCCGGAGGTTTCAGGTTTCTTTTTCCGGATGTTGTTTCGAAGGCTTTTTTCTCTGTCGATATGTGTCGGCATTATTAGACGGAGATTGGCTTTCGAATTTGCGAAAAATCTAGTTTGCCTGGGGGGTAAATTTGAATCTCAGATTTTAGGGAAGTGCACAGACATCCCCCCCCTTCGTTAGAGGAATGTGAAAACACCTCTCTAGTGACAAACTTTGTATAGTCAGTATAGTCAAGGTCAGACATTTTAGGGGACATAAACATAAGAAAAACACATTTTTTGAGTGGTGGGGATCTTTAAGACCTGAGGGACTGTAACTGTGTTAACAGATTTTAAATGATGCGCCTGGGACACATTTGCTGTTTTATGGGCTAGTTTGTCATATGCAAATACAACTGACTTTGTGTTTGACTTGATTTTTTAGTTTCTCCATACAAACATCCGTGCTGGCCCACCTTTTCATCCAGAAAACCAGCCCTAATAATAATAAGAGTCTTAAAATCCACCGGAGGCCAGAACAGGGAAGCAGGAATTGATCTTTTTATAATCGCTGTTCTTTGTTCTAGTTTGGAGTCGGGCTTCGTCTTTCTGTAGAATCAAACTGTAACAGAGAGCTGCAGTTCTCAATTCAGGGAACAAAACACATGTTTTAAGAGAAAGCTATCAGCTAATATAAAGTGAAGATGTAGTCAAAATTGAGTTCAGCAAAACCAAATGGTTAAAGCAGCAGTAGGCAGAATGTTTTTGGCATCATTGGGCAAAAATTCCATAATAACTTTTCAGCATATTGTAATTCAAGCGTTCTGAGAGAAAACTAGACTTCTGCACCTCCTCACTGCTCTGTTTTCAGGCTTTATAAAATCTAGCCCGTGACGGGAGACTTTGACCAATCACAGGTCATTTCAGAGAGAGAGAGCGTTCCTATTGGCTGTGCTCCGGCTGGTGGGCGGTGCTTGGTATTTCTTCAACTGATCTCAACATGGCTGCCGGGTCACAAACTTTCTAATTTTACAGCTAAACAGTACACTACAAGATGTTTCTGAAAACATTTGGGTAACAGAATATTGATTCATATTTGATCAGCGCTGCCTAGTTTGACCATTTGATCGGAGTGCGTGAGTGATTGACAGCCGGCTCTCATAGACGGCAGCTGGACGGCAGACTCCAGATCAGCTCTGACTGGTTGTTTTCCTCCGGTCTGTGAAATCTTGTAGATGCCATTAGGAGCACCGGAGGACACCGGAGGACACAGAGGCACATGATTTCTTTCAGATTACCTGTCTCATGCACTATACTATCAGGATATAGTGACCGTTTTATAAAAAATATAACTTTTTTTAATCATATTTGCTCCATTTCTACCCGCAGCTGCTTTAAATCAGTGTTGACAGAAAGAGGTTGACATTATACTGCATATATATCCAACAATTCTGCCAGCTAAGTTTTACAAGTCTATGCTACAAAATTTCACAAGCACAATGAACAGTAATGGACAGAAAAGTTAATAATAGAGGAAGTGGAAGCACATAGATACAGAGGCGGCGGAGACTAGTCGATTACAATGTTGAAATTACCCACGGCAACACTGAAATTAGTTTTGACAAACCATTTTTTAATAACTTTTACAGACTTTGCACCGTCCTGTATTCGTTTTTTTGTTTTGTAATTATAATATATCCAATAAACAACCATTGATTAAAAAAGAAAAAATAACTATTTGGTTGAGAAAAAATTAGATTTCTCTTTAAACTCTCAGAAGAAATTTCTGCAGTATAGAGTCCAAGTGCACCAGCTTAAATGCTGTAATGAAACACGCCTGGGGGGGTTGAGGAATATATTGCACTATATATTACACTGCTCTTAATGCTGGTGACAGATGGATTGGGGAGGAACGGAGGAAGGAGAGCTAAAGGTAACTGCAGTGAGCGAGGCCAGAGTAATGAGAGTAAGGCCATGCTTGTGACCTTGCCTGACTGTCCCACCTACCCCGTCCGTCACCGGCGGGGACTAACGGATGGGTGAGTCAGTGGGCCAGGATGTGGATGGTAAACAGTGGTGACAGCTGACCTGGCAGCCCTCAATGGGGATGATGGAAGATGATATGAGCAAGGGGTTGGGGTCATCCAGAGGTAGATTTCCTAACACTCGGAATCTGTCAGAGAGCCACGGACCTGTCGATGAGGAGGGAGACATGCATGGCCCTGAATGACAACAGTGACAGTCGATGGCTCCATAGCAGAGACATGAATCAGCTCTATGGTTCCACTGCAGCGGGCATAAAATACCAGTGGATAGAGGCTAGGACTGGTCTCTTGCTGTCTTCACAAAAAAAATGTTGATAGTTTCAGCAGGAGGTTCAGACACAAACTTAAAAAAGTGCCAACTGCATACCTATTCACATAACAGAGCTGTCCATGTAACATACAACTGCCGTTTGCTGCACTACTGCGAGAAAAACTACAGCACACACCAACCCTGCATTCACTTAAAGGTCCCATATTATAAAAAAGTGAGATTTTCATGTTTCTTTATTATAAATCAGGCTTAAGTCCTATATAAATACTGTGAAAGTATCGAAATGCTCAATCCACAGGGAAATACACACAGCCCATATTCAATAACTCTGCATTTGAAACAAGCTGTCAGGATTTCTGTCCATTTGTGATGTCACAAATATACAGTATTTAGACCCTTTACACAGTTTTAAACGTAAACATTCTGTATGTGTCCCAGTTTATTCCTGGTTACAGTGTGGACCCAAGCTGTTGACTAGCAACGCAACTCTGTTGCAATTCCATCGCAATTCCGTCGAAATGCGCTAAAACAGAGCGTCTAAGACAGAGGGTAAATACAGGTATATTCAGGCCGATAGTATGAGAAAAATCAAGTTTTTTTTTAACATTACAGCATGTAAACATGTTCTAGTAGAAGCACAAATTACAAGTTTGAACCTGAAAATTAGCATAATATGGGACCTTTAATGTTATATGCTTTAACTGACTCAAGGACTTTTAGTTGAACTCAGGGTCCGAAATTAGCACCCACCAAATGAAGGTAAACTGTTGGCAGTGGCGGGTAAAATCGCCAGTCCGGCTGCCACTTTCACAGACAGGGAAAACACTAGTGATGGAAATTGAGAATCGGTTTTATAGTTGTCCGATTTCTTGAAATTGTATAACTCTTTGACTATCGATTTGTTTTATCGATGCTTTCCGACATAACGCCATACGCACGCTGTATCGTGTATCATGGATAGGAGCCATGGTGGTGAGAAAAAATGCTCAACGGCGTGGCGCTAATAAACCTGAGGGGACGCACCCTATTTTTTTTTCCTGATAATGCTACATTGCGAACAACAAATCTGTGTTGAAATAGTCAGAAAGAGAGCTAGCGACATTAGCTGTTAGCAGCCGGTGGGCAGCACAGTCCTGCTTGGCTTAATAACGGAGCTAACAGCTAACGTTAACGGAGGTTCCACTGAGTTACATTATGATGCTGTATTCAATAAAAATGAGGGCGAAAAAGTGGGCGAAGGTTCATTATGACGTTATCATATGTTCAAATGTAATCTTGGCGAGAAACTTTGAATAATTACAGTTGTTTGAAGGAGATACATTTCAAAGGTGGCAGATAAAGTGTCTGAGTGGCAGAATTTAAAATTAAATTCAGATCCTGGTTGTAAAGTAAAAGGACTTGTTCTGCGACATATATATTATTATATTATATTATATTATATATTACATCAGCAGTTTAGTTCAGTGGCTCCAAACCCTGGGGTCAGACTCCACAGGGTCACAAAATAAATCTGAGGGGTTGTGAGATGATTAATCGCGTAGAAAAGAAAAAAAAATAAAGTTCTGCTTCACAAATTTTCATTAATACTTTGGACTTTTCTCTAATCTTTGATTTTTGAGATTCAAATCGTTTTTAAATTAAACTATTTGAAAACCTTTTGGGGGGCAAACTAAAGCAGCCACTGGTTTAATTTTCAACAAATCGTGTTTATAAACTTATCATATGGTTGTTGTTTTTTTTGTAACTGGTAACTATATCTGTCAAATAAATTTACTGGAATAGAAGTAAAAGTAACGTAAAATGGAAATACTCAATTAAAGTACGCATACCTCAAAATTGTACTTAAGTACACTACTTGAACATATTTAACTACATTAACCAAGAGAATGAAACATATATAACCTGAAAGTTTTTGAACTTTCCTTTTTTTCATGTGATAAAACTTATTCCCAAAGAGCTTATGGGTCCTCATTTTGTGTCGTTTTTTTTTTCTGCCTCAGTCAGTGGGAGAGCTGTCTCCAATGTTACAGTGAAATAAATAGTAAATTCTCGTGTCCTCTGTGGAGGACAAGAACAAAACCACATGTTTCCGTGAACAAAATGCTGATGCTGCTATAAAAAAAAAAACTCACTAACCTAACTTTCCCTGAGATGTTCACTCAGTGAAAGGAATCCAAAGATTAAACCGAAACACTCCTAATTACATCCCAACACACTTATCTTTCTTGATTTCATAAATTTTTACTAGTGCTGATGGAAGCCATTTTGAAGAACCGTGAAAATATGTCAAGGTCCAGCCCCCACATGCGTTACATCACTCGACAAATTGGGGGAACAGATTTGAAGCCTCTTTACTTTGAACTAAAAGGACTTATCAGTATCCTGCTGTACACATTTGTTGGAATGTGTGCTCAGCACCCACTAAACCAATTTGTTAGGTGGCGTTTTCTGTGTGCTTATGTGTGTTTTGCAGGTGCGTGCGGTTGTGTGTTTGTCCTCCAGGTGTAACCCAGTTTCTAATTGAGGAGCTCTTTGTTTACACCTGCAGAACTGGGGCAGTCTCCAGATAACTTAAACTAATCAATTAACAAAGATAGCACAGGGGAAACACTGCCAGTGCAGCGCACAGCTCTCAGGACTGTTTTTTACTCAGACCAACTCATGAAGAACAAGCTTAAAAAAACAAGTTGTAAGTGTATAGCTTCATGAATTCCATGATTTAATGGCAGTACTTTTTTTAGCCATGCAAGTGGCATGGCTCTATGAATGGAAATATCCATTGTCCACCACCACCTCGGTCCAGATTGTAATATCCCAACAACTATCAGATGGATTGCAATTAAATTTGGTGCAGATATGCCCGGTGAACAGCGGATGAATCGTAATGACTTTGGGGATCACCTGACTTTTCCCCTAGCACCAACATGAGATTCATATTTGTGAGTCTCGACAACTCTTGGATGGAAGTCCATGAAATTCGGTACAGACTGTGATCTTATTTGTGATCCTTTAAGATTTCATCTAGCGCCATCATCAGGTCGGTATTTCAATTTGTCCAGTACTTTGGTTTATGAACAAATACCATAGACTGGATATAAGAAGTGGATGTAGTCACCGTGACATCACCCATTGGTTTGTGAACTGCCGTTTTTGAAGCCTTGAGTTCGGCATTTTGGCCGTCGCCATCTTGTTTTTTTGCAACCAGAAGGGATGCTGAATAAGACATTTTTATGCGACCGATATGTTATGATTAACTTTCATGAACACCAAATCAGAGAACAAGTCCTCACTCAGCCAGCAGCTATTGATCCAGGTTCAACAGGCCATCCAACAGACCATTGATCTGAGCCGCATCTCCTCTCATTGGTCATCATCACAAGAGGCACTGACACTTTAGAAAAAAAAAGAGTCTTAATGAGACACTTAGTCTCATATTCAACCTATAAGATGAAGAAACACGAACGGAGGTCATTATCTTGACTCAAAACAGAGTAAAGCAGAACGAGGAAATGACAGTTGGGAGCTTGCGGGGTGGTCTATACTCAATTGGCAAACGCCACGGCTGCATGTTGTAGCTGCAGTGGGAATGATTCAAACAGCAGTTCCTCCACTTGCCACTAGAAGCTGGTTTGAAGCATAGACTGTATATAAGAAGTGGACGTAGTCACTGTGACGTCACCCATTGGTTAGCGAACTGTTTTGAAGCCTCGAGTTTGGCATTTTGGCCGTCGCCATCTTGGTTTTTGGCTGTTGCCAAGTTGGTTATTTGCAACCAGAAGTGACGCGAGAGATTGTAGCTAAGATATTTTTAAGCAACCATTTTTAGGTTTTAATATGCTTATTTACTCAAAGGTAGGCAGCACAACTGTAGTAAGTAAAGTACAGTTGTTGTGGGTCAGATTCCATGGTTCCAACCAAAGACTGTATATAAGAAGTAGTCACTGTGACGTCCCCAATTGCTTTGCAGACTATGGTTTTGAAGCCTCGAGTTTGGCATTTTGGCCGTCGCCATCTTGTTTTTTTGGGAACTAGATGTGAGACGAGAGGGTGGAGCTAAGTACAACTGAACGCTAAAAAAAAGACATTTTTAGGCGCCCAAGATGTTACAATTACGTTTCATGAACTGAAAATAAACTGTGAAAGGGTTAAAGTTGTAATATGAAAACACAGACAACATCCAGATCAGACAACGCCGTGGTAGCTACCTGTCAATCACAAGGTAGCCACGCCTTAAAGCATCCCCTGCTCTATGGTCTATTTGACTCTAAATGTTGACCATAATTTACTAAATGAACATCATGCTGTATTGAAGAAGACTTGAAACTAGTGATTGAGGCCATAAACTCATGTTTACAATGTTTACTGAGGTAATAAATCAAGTGAGAAGTAGAGTCATTTTCTCATAGACTTCTATACAATCTGACTTCTTTTTGCAACCAGAGGAGTCGCCCCCTGCTGGCTGTTAGAGAGAATGCAAGTTTAAGCCACTTCAGCATTGGCTTCACTTTTCAGACCCCGGAGTTGCTCACTGCCAAATACATGAAACAACTGATGATATTCCCATCATCCTCAGCTGCACTTTGTGTATAGTGCTAACTAGCAATTGTTAGCATGCTAACATGCTAAACTAAAATGATGAACATGGTAAAAATGATAACTGCTCCGAATCAGCATCTTAGCATTGTCATTGTGAGTATGTTAGCATGCTGACATTAGCATTGAGCTCAAAGTGCTGCTGTGCCTAAATACAACCTCATAGAGTAGTTAGCACGGCCGTAGACATTTAGTCTTGTTGGGGTAGCATATTTAATCTGCATTAACAAATTATTGACTGTTTCGGCTGTATAACAATTGAGAAATAAAAGGTTGAGTCCAGTCGTACTAGCTTCTCACATTCATATATGAAATCTCATCACACGCTCAGTCCACAAAGCTCACGCTGACTGTCCACATTACAATAAATATATCACACACCCACAACATTTATGCTCTTCCCGTGGCACCCATGGGATCTCAGTCCCATTGCAGCCTTCTAACCTGTATCTATAGTAGATATTAGAAACTCTGGTGGGAGTTGCTCGCAAAAAAATATGCACGGATCATTAAGCTGTTAGTGCCGCACACCCACTCATTTATGCACATTTATAGAGTGATCTGTATATCCACAGCTGGCCTTTGCACAGGTCCACTTAAAGATTTGGAGCTTTACTGAATATGATTTTAAATAATGGATGAGGGAGCGGAAAGCACTATTCATTTTCATTCCAAATTTGCTTCTCTTGTCTGGGGATTTAGACTATCAGGCTAGAACCTTTAGGCGAGGGCTTGGTACACATCCCAAGTCTAGTATTAACACCTAAGGAAATAGCAAAAAGTCAGACTTTTCAATCATTTGTTGACATCAAACAACACTTTACCAGTCTGGCTGAAGGAAGTGGGAGAGGGAAAAGGTCAGGTCCTTCGCTCATTATGCCACAGAAATCTGTTTAACCATCTCTGGTGCGGTGGACGTTAGCTTGTTGTCTATCAAATTCAATTTCGAGAGAGTCAGAGCCGGCCACGGCGTTCAGGTCGAAGCAATTTCCTGAGCAATAAATCTCATATAACCAACCAGTGCTCTCCATCAGCTAATAACAATTGCAATTTTCCTTTCCATACCCTTGTTTAAGTTGCTACTCAGAGCTCTCCGCCACCTCGCCGAACACACTGACATCAATCAATCCTATCTGATGTCTTGTTACTGTTTGCCCATTAAAGACAGACAGTGTTCAATCAAATCCATCAGCGAAAGAGGTCATGTCTGCGAAACAAACGGCATACGGGCCACGGACCCACCCTAGATCTATGCACAGTGTCAGCACTTTCACCAGGAGGACAGCGATGCTTGTCAGATTTGCCCTTTAGGATAATCTTTGTAGCCAACTATTCTATCAGGAAATCATTATGACAGACTGAATAAAATGTCAAATTAACACAGAATGGGAAAGGGGAGAAAGTTGCCCAAATGAAAATCACTGTAGGGGCGGTGGCTTAGATGGGCTCACTTTGATGTTAGCTCTTTAAAGTATGGATTAAACACTGCAGCCACAGAACTTAAACCATGATTTAAGGATACCAGTTAGCTTCCAACTGCATGCATGCTTAGGTGTAACTGGCAAGATAAATAGGGTAGCTATCCAAAGCTAACCAACAGCAAACACAAATTGATGAAATGGATAACGTTTGACTAGCCAGTTAAAAGAAGTGGTCTATATGATTAGAAAAAAAACAACAAAAAAACATTATATCTGCAAAAAGTGCATTATGGTCCCAGGGCCGGCTCTAGCCCTTTTGGGGCCCTAGGCCAGGGGTCAGCAACCTTTACTATAAAAAGAGCCATTTTAGGCAAAGAAAAAGAAAAAAAAAATTTGTCTTGAGCCGCAAAACACAGTATATAGTACAGTATATAGTATATAAGTGCAATTGTACTACGGAGTATTAGGGCCACTTTGAGGGGGAAAAAAAATCTGAGATTTCCAGAATAAAGTCATAATATTACGAGAAAAAAGTAGTAACATAACGAGAATAAAGTCATAACTTTACGAGAATAAAAGTCGTAATATTACGAGAATAAAGTCATAACTTTGCGAGAATAAAAGTCACAATTTTACGAGAATAAAGTCATAACTTAACGAGAAAAAAAGTAGTAATATTACTAGAATAAAGTCATAACTTAACGCCAAAAAAAGTCGTAATAGTATGACAATAAATTCAAAACTTTACGAGAATAAAAGTCGTAACATTACGAGAATAAAGTCATAACTTTGCGAGAATAAAAGTTGTAATATTACGAGAATAAAGTCATAACTCAACGAGGAAAAAAGTTGTAATATTACGAGAATAAAGTCATAAATTAACGAGACAAAAAGTAGTAATATTACGAGAATAAAGTCATAACTTTAAGAGAATAAAAGTGGTAATATTACGAGAATTAAGTCAAAACTTTGTGAGAATAAAAGTCGTAATATTACAAGAATAAAGTCATAACTTAGCGAGAAAAAAAGTTGTAATATTACGAGAATAAAGTCATAAACTAACGAGAAAAAAGGAGTAATATTACGAGAATAAAGTCATAACTTTATGAGAATAAAAGTCGTAATATTACGAGAATAAAGTCATAACTTTGCGAGAATAAAAGTCATAATATTACGAGAATAAAGTCATAACTTAACGAGAAAAAAAGAAAATAACACGTAAAATTACTACTTTATAATATTATGACATTATTCTCATAAACCTCGTAAACCTATGACTTTATTCTCGTAATATTACGACTTAATTCTCGAAATCTCAGATTTATTCTTTTTCCCTCAATGTGGCCCTCTACTCATTTGCACTTATATACTATATACTTATATCATAAACTGTTACCTCCATCACAATGCTCAAATGTTTTTCTGCTCCAGACAGATCTTTTGATAGTAAAGGTTGCTGACCCCTGGGCTATGTGATATTCTAAATGGCGGAAATAAAAAAAAAAAAGAAAGAGAAAATACAGTATTTTATTTGTATTGAATTTGACATGACATTGATTTGAGGTTGATTTAAACAGATAAAAGGACAGAGACTGGGTTTGAATGTTTCAGCGCCAGGGAGAGAGAGACAGAGTCTGCGAGCAAATTCACATGAGGCCCATCTCATTTGTCTTCATTCATTGCATCTTTGTTTATCCTACTTTCCTCTAGTTGCTCCTGCCTGAGTTCCTCCCACTGCACACGAGATGCGAGCAAAAGATGGGAAGAAATAAATGTAGCACGTCTTTGCCTCTCAAGCGTCGCGAGTAAAGTTGGTGACTTGTGACGGTTGCACAGCTTGGTCAGCTGTCAACTGTGTGTTTTGTGGCATCTTTTGAAGCCTATACAGATTATGGGATGCGCTGCCCAAATAACAAGGGGTGCAATGTTCACCGTTGTAGAGTTATTTTTAGATGTGCCACCCTTGACATGACTAAACAGAACATGAAAAAGCCACTGCATATTGTCCCTTAAAATAAACTGTTTGATACGCTCAAGTAAAAAGTGAATATAGTGTACACCTGGGGTTTGCGGGTCTTTAAGCTAGCTTGAAGTGCCAATGTCAATGAGGTCTTCCCGTCGCTCTGGCTCAGTTTTGTCTCAGTTGTTTGAGCTCAGATGCTTTTTTTGTGTGATTTTATTTTCACAAAAGTACAAATAAATAGGAATAGCAATACAACAACAACAAAACAATAAACTGAAATTGAGAAAATAGTATAGTAATACAATAAAGCTAGTAGTAAGTGATAACCCCGTTTGAGGTGGTGGTGATGAATTATGAGATACACTTGGAATCCAATAGCTCTGACTACTGCTTCACACCAGTAGTAGGGTGAGTGTGACTCAAGTGGGGTTGAGTGTATTGGCTGCTGCCCTTTTTTACTCATGCCACAGGAGAGTGAATGTGTCTTACCGACAGGCTTACTACTACATGACCCTTTAAAGGGGACATATCATGCTCATCTTTAGGTTCATACTTGTATTTTGGGTTTCTACTAGAACATGTTTATATGCTTTAATGTTCAAAAAACACATTATTTTTCTCATACTGTCTGTCTGAATACACCTGTATACACACTCTATCAGAAATGCTCCATTTTAGCGCATTTCAACAGAATTGCATTGCTAGGAAACAGCTTGGGTTCATGTTTACTTCCTGTCAGCTGATGTCATTCATATACACTGCAACAGGAAATAAACTGGTACACATTTAGAATGTTTACGTTCTAAATGTGTCTAAAACTGTGAAATTGTCTAAATATTGTAGATTTGTGACATCACAAATGTACAACAATCCTAACGGCTTGTTTCAAACGCACAGTTTCTGAAGACGGGCTGTGTGTATTTATCTGTGGATTGAGCGTTTTGATACTTTTACAGTATTTATATATCACTTAAACCTGCTTTATAATATAAAAGACATGGAAATCTCACTTTTTACAATATGGGACCTTTAAGCAACTATATTCCTAAAAAAGAGGCTTGTGACAAAAACTTTTTTTGGGTAGACATTATTTACTTTTCTTTAAAAAAGTGTCAGCAAAGATGCATTCCTTTCTACTCACTGTGGTTCGGGCTAAGCTGTGTTAAGTTACTGGAAGAGAGCAGGCACATTAAGTCGACCACTCAGCAGCAAAACTGACATGGGTAAATGACTGTAGTAGAGTATCAGAATCAATTGGCATACTTGAAAACTGCATGCTATACTTTATCAAGTCACTGTTTGTTACCAAGGGGTTACACTCATGATCTGGGAAAAGTATGGAACACGCATGTGCCTACTTATTACGTGGACTAGTATGTGCACTAAAGTTCTCAAGACTAGAGTGTGGGTTCAGGGACGGACCCTGTGATTGAATGCTTCAGCACTATGGAGAAAAAACACCCTCGGAGAGTGTGTGAATATTTCAGCACCATGGACAGAGACAGAGAGAGAGAGGCTGGTGCTGTGGCAACTTGGAGAAAGCAGTATGTTCACACCAGAAAAGTGACAAATAATAAGTATACGCAAAGATGTCAGTATGCATAAACAATTTTATGATGTTTTTTTTGTGTGTTGATGGACATTCTTGTCCCCTCAGTGCAATACACAAAGGAAATGATGGGGCTGCTCACAGCTGGGGAAAAAATAAAACAAGTTGTTCTTAGTGGCAAAACAGCTTCAGGAAGGTCTTGGGAAGCCACCGTTCTTTTATTAAAGGTGTTAAATTCGAAATTCAGAGCATTTCTGTTGCCTCCACACGACTTTCAGCATGGTGGCGGCTGAGCTGGCGGCTCGCAGCTAACAGTGCTAACAGAGCTAACAGTGCAAGCAACAGCAGCTAACATTTTCATGGTTAATTTGATAGGGACGAATACAATGTACATAGACAACTTAAAAACGGCTATCTAATGCAAGTATCATAGTGCTTATAGCGGATGCTAATTTGCAACACCTGTCCCTAGAAGGGCTTTTTGTGAAAGTAAGAGATTAAAACAGGCAGGCAGCCAAACCATAGGACAGATGTGAGAAAATCATTGAGTTTAGAAACAGCAATGCACAGTCAAATGTCAAGCAATTTCTTATCATCCTAAAACAGCTAAGGTTAGCATTTATCGTTTTACAAATCTTTTTAGCATGACTTTTAAAGTTTAACTGATAATCTAAAATTATCCCTAAATACTTCACCTCTGTTACGTGTTCAATGTGCTCACCTTTAATTCTCACATTCAAGGATTGTGTTGCAGGTAGCTTCTTAATAGAAAAACAGATAGACTTTGTGTTTAGTGTCAAACAGGAGGTATCAAGCCAGGCTGAAACTTGAACATGAAAGTTTTTGGTTCGCTTATCTGCAACAGCATCACATGTTTTCCCAGATACATGGACGACTGTGTCGTCAGCGTACATCTGAAGACCTATACCAGGGCATATATCTGGAAGGTCATTACAAACGGAAAAGGATGGGGCCCAAGACAGTTCCTTGGGGGATTCCTGTTTCAATTTTGTAAAAGGCAGACTTGATGTTATTAATCACAACGCACTGTTCACGATCCTTTAAATATGGGTCAAACCATGACAGTGACTGTTTTGAGAAATTGAACGTTAAGAGTTTTTAAATTAAAATGTTGTGATTGATGTTCTCCCTGCCTAAGGTGTGATAATGTGACCTCTTCATGGGGACTTCTGACATTAGAGGGAAAAAAGAAAAATCAAAATTCTTCCTCATTCAGAAAAAATTAATTTATATTTTTTATTTTTTCCCTCTAATGTCAGAAGTCCCCATGAAGAGGTCACATGATCACACCTTAGGCAGGGAGGACAGCACAAGCACTCTTTCCAAGGCTTATTGAAAGAAGCTGGGACAGGGGGTCCTTTTAGTCTTGAGCTATGCGGTTAGATAGCTAAAGTCCCGCCCTTTCGGCTGGACCACTATGGGACCTTATTTCAGAAAAAATATGAATGGTAGTCAACGGCGAGAGACAAATATTTTTTTGATCCCGTTTGAATTGCGCCATGAATCTCACATATAATAATTTTGCAAGTCAAGAAAGTCGCAGTTTGTTGTAAAACTGTTGAAGTATAAGACTGTAAAAATACGTATTTAGAAAGACTACACACCCAAAAGTCTCTCTCTCTCTGAAGCTACGATGCCTTTGTGTTTCGTACTGGGATGAACTCACACCAGCAACGGGTCTCGCTTGTTCTTTCTCTTCCCGGCTACTTCTTCATAACATTGTGCCTTGAACTTTGACCCTCTTGCCTTTGGCCCTTATTTAATATCTGATTTACTTTTATTATCGCACCCCATTTGTGATGTTTGATTCAAGGTTTAATGTCTCTCTTTGCAGAGCTTAAACCACACACACACAATGCACGCTCTGCATTTTGAACCTTGAGGATTCCTGCCTCATCTATGGCTCTCTTAAACACACTCAGCCTGCCCACTAGCCATTAGATTTAGAACCTAACATCCAAAATGATAAAGATATCAAAAAGCTAATATGAAGCAATAACATTCAAAGGTGAATTGACCATTGTCGGCGTTGACTTTGAGGTCACGAGCCAAGGTTTACTTATATTAAGGCTGAGGCTTTGGAACAGCCTGTCTTCTTTGGGTTGTCAAATACATTTGGCTTTTTAAGCATTAACAGACCAGTGCGTAACATTTTGGGAGATCTCTTAGGAGAAATATAATATAATATTCACAACTATGTTTTCATTAGTGTATAATCAAATGAAACTAAGAATTGTTGTGTTTTCCTTAGCTTAGAATGAGCCCTTCATATCTACATGGGGAGCATGTCCTCTTCACCACCCAATTCGACTGTTATTAGGCCATTAAATAGGCGTTATCAGTCGCTATAAGCACCATAGATGTGGGTCAGTAAGGGCCTACTATGTTGTGAAAGGGAAACTTAAAAGCAACACGTTCTAACATGTTATAAAACTGAATGAAATGTCACCTTTTGTACACAAACAAAAAGGCTTATTTAGGTTTAGGCAACACAACTACAACTTCTTTAGGTTTAGGCAACACAACTACAACTTCTTTAGGTTTAGGCAACAAAACTACAACTTATTTAGGTTTAGGCAACACAACTACAACTTATTTAGGTTTAGGCAACAAAAAAATACTTGGTTAAGTTTAGGGAAAAACATTGTGTTTTGGGTAAAACAACTACAAACACAACTACACATAGTTAGACATGGGATGCAAACTCCAGTCTCCTGGGTGTAAGTCATGTGTGTTGTGTCCTATCCATCATCCCTGACCTCCACCCAATATGGAGTTTCACATACTACAGCGCCTGACTTCCGCTGGTGCTCATGTCATAATTACTACAGTCACTAGAGGTCGCTGTTGTGTTCTTTTATACCTTCTTTTGGTGATCTACCATGTGAATAGATGATAAAACCTACTAGTGGGTGTAGTAGTTCCCTACTGACCCACATCTATGGGGCTTATAGCGACTGATAACGCCTATTTAATAGCCTGACAACAGTCTAATCGGCTGTCTTCACAGAGTCCGCCATGTTGCTCCGCCATGTTTCTACAGTAGCCCAGAACAGACAAACCAAACAATGGCTATAGCGAGAACCTTTCACGTTTTTACATTACCTGAACGCTACCGTAGTTCTCCGACACGCTGGTGAAACTGGGGTAACCGTTGCTCCTAAAGTAGTGTTATTATGGTAAGGATGGCCTCTGAGCGAAGAGAACGGCGTTACCACGGTTTTGCACACAGCGGCTCACGTTACCGCATTCTTGGAAAGGGAGGAGTGAGCGGAGGGGTAATCAGTTGGTTGCAATCTGCAACCACACCACTAGATGCCACCAAATCCTACACACTGTCCCTTTAAGTGAAGAATAATTCGTACAGACTGCCTTTAATTAATTATTTTTCTAATATTAATTTTAAAAACTGTATCTGTAACGTATTTACATTATTAAATTTAGATGATTTGTAGTAGTTTGTTTATAGTAAACCATTGTATCTCTTTGTAGAACACCTTGTGATTTTGCTATGAAAATTTCTCACTTTCATTTCTGCTGCAGTTACCTGAGGTGATATATTTCAGGGTAGGATGAATGTACTTTATTCTAAACTGGGTTCTTTCAGGTGAAACTGCGCATTCAGTTGAAGTAGTAGACTAGGATGTAACTTTTATATTTGCAAGAGCTGGAACAAGATGTGTTTCAACAGTGCATGAGTTGACAGATGCATGAAAACCCTTTGGGGGTATCAATAGTAGTACTTATGCATTTGATTTCCTTTTTATAGCCTGCTGTTTATTATTTATCAAAGACAATATAGTGTGTTAAACATTAATCTTTTTTTGTTTTAGTGCCTTAGGCTGTCGGCTTTAGGTATTGACTTAAACTGGTTTAAACAAAAACACATATTTTATATGCTTTTGAAATATTAAAGATATACTTGGAGCGAGACTGTTTTGTTAACTGCTGTTTGCAAGTTCAAGAATGAACTTTTGATGTGAACTTTGAAGTCAACCTCGATGAGAAGTCCTTAAAATGTTTAGGAAAAACAAAAAAACAATCCGAACAGCTACAGTCATCTGGCAAACACCACGTGCTGATGGAGACCATGTGATATTCAAAAGCACCAACAACTATTAAATTGGACATTGCGGTGATGTTGTGGTGTTACTGTCTGTTTGACAGCTGTCAAGAATGACCTTTGAACCTCAACATTGGAGTCAACATGTATGAGAAGTCCTTAAAATGCTTAGAAAACAATCACCTGGCAAACACCATGTTCTGATGAAGACCATGTGCTATGATCAAAAGCTCCCGAACAACTAAAAAATAGGGCCTTGAGTTGATGTTGTTTTGTTACTGGCTGTTTCCAAGGTCAAGAATGAACTTTGAACCTCAACATTGGAGTCAACAGAAATGAGAAATGTTTAAAAAATATATTTATTATGATTTATTATGATTTATTATGTCCCAGTACCTAGTATGTCAAATGCAGTATGCCGAAAATACCAGGATGTCCTACTACATCTGGTCGCATTTTGCAGTATGCAAGCCAGCATGCTTTTCTGGCTATTCTGACTCACAATTTTCTGCGAAGTGGATGTATGAGCAAGAGGGTCTAAGTTCAAGGCGCAATGTTATTAAGGAGTAGTATGTCCCAATTGTATGTGGAAAGTAACCAAGTACATTTACTCAAGTACTGTACTTGAGTTCAATTTTGAGGTACATGTACCTGACTTGAGTATATCTTCATATGTATACTTACTCCACTGCATTTCAGAGGAAAATATTGTACTTTTTTACTCCACTAAATGTATTTGATACATTTAGTTACTTTACAGATTCAGGTTTTGAATACAAATGCAATCAACAAATAACTAAATAATATATTATTAAAGATTAAACCTTTACCAGCTACAACTTTAAAGTGATATGTAGGCTAATATATTGATGATAATATAATAATAATATGCAAAAGTATATTATTATATTATATATTATAAGTATTTTTTTCTCTGAGCACTGCTAATCCACGTTGACTCCAAAGTTGAAGTTCAAAGTTCATTCTTCAACTTGCAAACAGCAGATGACGAAACAACCTCCCCCAAAAGAATATCTTTAATATATAAAAGCATATCAAATATGTGTTTTTGTTATTTTTGTTTAACCTTCCTGTTGTCCTGGCTTCAAATTTATCCTATTTTTAACTTCATTATATCATAAATATGGATTTATTTCATTGAATTGCCCCGAAATAACATGAATCTTTGTAAAAGAAAAAATAATAATGACCACTACTTTCGTTGAATTGTGGGTATTTTATTCAAATTTATAGCATAAATGGGCCATTCTGCATAATGAGTACTTATACTGTTGGAACTTTGATGCTAATACTTTACCTCTTTTACTCAAGTACATTTTTTTTTAATGCAAGAGACTTTTTTTTATGTATTTATTCAAATAAAACGAAGCCACGCGACAGAAAAAGCCTCCATAATGAGACTTTAAAACAGCTGACTCCACCTCACGTCTTGTCTTTACAAGCACACACGTGCTCCTCCGTGTCTAATTGATTAGTTGTCCCGCGCTGTGTGAAACACCCAGATGGATGTGCGCGCGGAGCCCAGATCTGTCATCCTCACTCTACCTGTGCTGCCGCCTCCTGGACGGACGCGACTCCTTACCAGCGACTACAGTACTATAAGTGAACGGACAGCTTATGAGCCCCACTCAAAGCGAGAGCACCACACACGGGGAGCGGGATGGCGAGGATACCTCCGCTGCTGCTGCCGCTACAGCCGCTGCACCTCCACCTCCACCTCCAGCACCTCCTTCTCGCGGTTCTACTCCTGTTAGCGGGCACCTCGTCGACGGTCCGAGCAAACCGAGGAGGGGCTGCGACGTCGCCCGGCGAGGAGCGGGACAAAGAGAGCGTTGCGGAGGCGCCGTGTGAGGTGAAAACCGTGACCGTGTCTACCCTGCCAGTGCTCCGGGAGAACGAGTTCAGCTTCACCGGCGGAGCCTCCGGGAGCGTGGTCGGAGGAGGCGGAGGAGGGGGAGCTGCTGGAGCTGCTGCTGCTGCTGGAGCAGGTGGAGGAGGAACTGGTGGAGGTACTGGAGGTGGTGGAGGAGGAACTGGAGGAGGAGCAGGAGGAGGGGGGGAATCCCGACTCCTGTTATTCGTTAGAACAGACCTACCTGGGCGAATTTCCGTAATGGATGATCTTGACAACACCGCTCTCCCTTACTTCACACTCGGTAAGAACTGCTGTGTCTTCCCCCCCTCCACTGTGTGATAACCAGTACACGTTTGTGCGCATAGGGACCATGCACACTACAGCTATACATTCCCAAAATCATGCACTCATACACTCCCTGGCGTTTTGATCTCCTGTCCTGTTTCCATCACCTTGTCTTGGGATTCCATGGTAACTATAATGTTGTCTTATGTGCAACCAATAATCCAGGTAAAAAAGGTGATATAGTCTATAGATTCCCCCTTGTGTTGCTTCCGCATGGGATACAAACTTAACTACAGCTCATGTTTCCTTCCATTTCCTTCCTCTCTTTCTTCTTTCCTAGCTGCCTCTCTCTCTTTCTTTCTTTCCCCTATTTTGTGGTTAAATATGATTATGACTTTGGATTTCATGCACACCCCTAAGCATGGTGCCCCAATCAAGGAAGGCAATTTGGCCCTGCGAATATGCATGAAATTGGTATTTTATTCTCACTTGAGCACATAATTCATATAGCACACACGTGCATCACTTGGTGGTAGAAGTTTAACTGAATAAAATACCGGGCTAGAGTTTGCAACATTTGGCCATGGTACTGTAGGTTTTAAAGGGAACCTATGCATCCCTTTTTTTTAGTGTGTATAGTCACAGATAACTGAGTGGACAGGTCATGTGAAGTTCTCAGTGAATGAGTAGCACCACTGATTGGATAATCATAGAGGACATATATTGTGGGGATGTATTTCTACCTTGCACCAACCACAAAACAGATTTTTGCTTTGCAAGAGGAGCAGAGTATGCATGAAGGGGAACTTGCTTACCTTGCTTTCTCCATATTTTTCACTTATGTAAGAAAGATGGATGTTCTTCTACTTGTTCCTTTTGTTGTGCGAGCAGAGCGACTGTTTTTTTATGTTGTTGGTAGAAGTGCAGAGTGTGTGGTGGCACTCTAATGTTTGTTAATGCAATGAGCCCACACAGTGTGGACCCTTAATTGCAAAATGATGTATGTTTTCCAGTTCCCAATCAGTTCAGGGGCGACTGTATTGGCTCAGTATGATGGAGAACCTGTTATATGCCAAATGCAAGACCCGGTGGAGGTCGTTGATGTGGGTACTGAGAAAATCCATGTCTCATTACGACAGTTTTCGGACTCTGGCTTGCTATCTTCTTTTTTTTTTTTTCCTCTCAGTTTCGTTCTCTGTTATGAAGAGTGCCGAGTAAACTGGCTGCGCGAGGCAAAGGCAGGCAGGAAAGCAGGCTGGCTGGCTGAGGGCTGGAGCATTAAGCTAGTAAATCACTTTCTATTCTCATTAAGGACAGCCGTTGACTGGTGAGAAAGGCCTCTCTGTCCTCCCAGTCAGCCAGCTAGCAAATTTGCTGCTTCGCCCTTCCAGTGCATGACTGCATGCTGTGGAGGGAGGAGGAGGAGGAAGAGGGGAAAAAAGAAGGGCTTTCATATTTTCAGTGCAAGCGTGTTCGCTCATGCTGTTGACCACATTGCGAAACTGAATGGCCGCTTCTAGTGTAGTTGTATGCTCGATAAATCCTGATGTTTTCACTACAAAACTGACATTTATGACATTGAATATTATTGGTGTGAGAAAATATCGAGTCTCGCAATATTATGTTTTGTGGTGCTGTATTGATTCTCAAAAAAAACATTGATTTTGAATTAATTAGTAATTGTTTTTACTCAGATTTTATGCATATGATGGTGTTCTTTATACTATTACTTTTTTTCTAAAATTAGATTAAACAATCGCAATAAAAACCTTGCTTACGGTATCGCAATATATTGTATCGTAACCCCTGTATCATGATATGTATCATATCGCCAGATTCTTGCCAATACACAGCCCTATATAGTAGGGCTGAGATGATACACCTATATCCCGATTCGATACCATCACGATACTTGGGTGCTGATTCGATATGTATTGCAATTTTTAAGTATTGCGATTCGATATTACGATTTATCACGATTTATCGCAATTTTTGGTAACTTTTTTTAACGCTAGACCATGGGGAAAAAGTTGAATCATACATTTCTAGAGACTTTAACTTTGGTAAAAAATATTTAAATTAATACATTCAAATGTTTGTTTTTCAGCATGTATGTATTGTATGTATTATTTTGAAAACCTGACATAGTCACACACGGTGTATTCTTCCGCTTACTTCGCCAAGTCCATCGCTGGCGCTTACCATTAGCTCTGTTCTCTCCGTTTGAATGCACTTAACAAAAATCGCGATACATAGGTGAATTGATTTTTTTTTTCACCACATTCATACCATTAGGAAATACAGCAGTAACATAGAGTAAGTTTCTTTTTAAAATAATATAGTCTAATATTTTCGTTTACTATATGTGTTGTCTAACTTGTCTACCAGGAAACCTAGTTTTCGAAAAATTGGAAGCTGCTGGGCGATATTAAACCCTCATATTATTACAATTGTGCTAAGATCCTCTCTGACACAGGAGTCCAAGGCGGAAGTTGACATTTTGGTGTCACCTGTGTTTTCCTTGTACTATTCAGTATTCAACACCATAACGCATCAGGTCATCTTTGACAGCAGCTTTTCTCCTGATGGATGTATTAGTGGCAGAGTTGTGCTAGTGAGCTGAAATGTTGTGCCCCAACATCATAAAAATACACTGTTGATTCAGTAGGACGAAATGAGCAAATTGAATTTCATAGACTGTGAATTTTTATGATCAGAATTTCATTTGATGTTCTACCTTATTAGTTTTCTCCTGTTAAAATTGTGATTTTTGGTGCTGCAGGACGCTACAATAGCCTCATCAAATACACAGTCAGATGCATATTATATGGGCTTAGGCATGGATATTGTCATTTTTTTATTTCTTCCTTTGTTCGCGTTATGTTCTTATACCCGCTGAACATTATATAGGACTGTATAGAGTCTATTGAATTGAGGCAGCCACCCACCAACCACTCTATTCTGTTCTTTCAATGTCTGATGTTCTGAAGCTTTCAGGAAGCTGTTAACATCAGTGCCTGTAGAGAAAAAAAGAAGAAAGACGGACTAACAACACAGCAAAATGCTGCCTTCAATAACGTAATCTGAACTAAAGAACAGAGAATCGTTGCAAATAATGTAAACATCTCACGGTAACAGATTCTAACTGAAAATTGTATCAAACTAATTTTCTCACTGACTCTGATGCCAGAGAGTAAACACACTGAAGTTAGCGTCTCTCTTGAGGCACCTGCTTGCTTGCACATTTTGACCTCCCGTGCTTAAAATAACTGCCATTTTTATTTTAGAAAAATACTTTTTTTAATATGTGATCACTATTTTTTCTTTACCATGCACTACTATTGCCTCATCAGTCAGTGTTTATTGCTGTGCTTACACTTGACTGATGTGTAAAGGTGCAAACCACATGTTGGTGTATGTTACACCTCCTCGCAGTAGTTGTTATTTTTCCCTTTTATATATATATATTTAGAACAACATTCACTAACCATTAGGGCCACACAATTAATCGAATATTAGTCACGATCACGATTTTGGCTTCCTAAAATTAAATGAACATGATCGACTGCGATGTTGACGTTTAAAATGCGTGCTCCGTTTTGACTTCGCTTCTTGGGAGCTGTCATGCCCATAGACTGTATATCAGAAGTGGACCTAGTCACCGTGATGTCACCCATTGGTTTGTGGACTACCGTTTTGAAGCCTTGAATTCGGCATTTTGGCTGTCACCATCTTGGTTTTTGGTCTTTCGTCATCTTGATTTTAAACCTTCGCCATCTTGATTTTTCACCGTCGGCATCTTGGTTTTAAGCCGTCGGCATCTTGGTTTTTGCCCGTTCCCATATTTTTTTTTTGGCCATCGCATCTTGATTTTAAACCTTCACCATCTTGGTTGTAAGCCGTCGCCATCTTGGTTTTAGGCCGTCGCCATCTTGGTTTTAGGCCGTCGCCATCTTGGGTTTTGGCCGTCACCATCTTGGTTTTATGCAGTCGCCACCTTGGTTTTCGGCCCTTGCCATCTTGGTCTTTGGCCGTCGCCATATTGATTTTTTTGCCGTCAGCATCTTGGTTGTAAGCCGCAGCCATCTTGGTTTTTGGCCGTCGCCATCTTGGTTTTAGGCCATTGCCATCTTGGTTTGTGGCCGTTGCCATCTTGGCTTTAGGCTGTCGCCATCTTGGTATTTGGCCGTCGCCATCTTGGTGTTTTGGCCGTCAGCATCTTGGTTTTTGGCCGTCGCCATCTTGGTTTTTGGCCGTCACCATCTTGCCTTTAGGCCATCGCCATCTTGGTATTTGGCCGTCGCCATCTTGGTTTGTGGCCGTCGCCATCTTGGCTTTAGGCCATCGCCATCTTGGTATTTGGCCGTCGCCATCTTGGTTTGTGGCCGTCGCCATCTTGGCTTTATGCCGTCGCCATCTAGGTATTTGGCTGACGCCATCTTGGTTTATGGCCGTCGCCATCTGGTTTTAAACTGTCACCATCTTGGTTTTTTGGCCGTCGCCATCTTGGTTTTTGGCTGTCACCATCTTTGTCTTTTGCAACCAAAAGTGACGAGAGGGTGGAGAGGAGATGCACTGTGAATAAGGACCAGTCTTATTTTGATATAAAGATTTGTACATTAGCAGAAACTTAGCTCAACATGGAAGTGGAAGCAGTGCTCTGTTTATTTAAATGTGAAAGTGCAATAAAAGTATTTCTTCCCTAAGATCAATAAATAATCGTGATTTCAATATTGATCAAAATCATCATGAATATCATTTTGGCCTTAATCGTGCAGGCATACTAACCACTTTTTGAAAAATAATACCAGAGAGATTTCAAAATGCCGTGGCGTACCTTGTTAGCCAAATGCCATCCGAACCATAATGAGCACGGTCTTGTGTCTGTTTCTTCGATTCTGTCAGATGTCCCGATTGTTTTGTCGAACGAAACGTCAGAGGTTAGGGGAAGGTGGGGAAAAGGACAGCAAGTCCCCTTTCCCACCGTGGCCTGCTGCCTGCTCGGCTTTGATTTATTACCTCAAGTGTCACGGAGAATGGATGAGCAGAAAGGGCAATGCAGAGGAAATGTACCTTCCCCTCCCCCGTTTCTTGTTTTGCTTTCTTTCCTTCCATGAGAAATAAAAAAAATAAAGCAAACAGTGAGAGAAATCAATGCATTCAATAAGCACACGGCCTATGTGGCATCCTTACTTTTGGTAAAAAGCACTGGCTTTGCTGATATGTTTGTTTTTTGTGTGGGCGTATTTCAGTATGTTGGAGGTTCTGAGTTTAAGCCACATTCAAGGGATTAAGTGTTTAACTTTTCAGCATCAGGGCTTTCCTTTTCCTTCCCTAGCGCCTCTACTGTTCCACCATCATTTCACTTTAAAAAAAAAAAAGAGTATTTTTAATGCATTCGTACTGAAGCCTAATGCAACTTTTGCAGCATCACACTTAGAAATTCTAGGGAGAGATGCCGCTACGCTTTGTCACACGAGATAATTTTCCTTGCTCATTTTAAGTGATGTGGGACTGGGTGGAAATCGATATGTTTAGCAACATGGCTGACTCGGTGAACACCTCATTAGGAGTTCACCTTTCTCTAAACCTTCAGGCACTTAGCGCGGGAGCGAGAACAGTCAAACTTCTCCCCTGTCCTTCTCCATCGTCTCTATCCATCGAATTGGACAAAATCTTTTAATTTTCCACCACATCTCTGCCCTTTTTTCTGCGCATCTTATCGAGCTCTTGCTTGCCAACCAGCCCTTTCCTCTCTCTCTCTCTTTCTCTCTCTCTCCCCGTCTCCCCTCTCCGCCTCGCTGTATCTCTCTAAGCAGGAGTTGAAGCAAACCCTGCTTGCTTAGAGATGGGAGATTAAAAGCAACAGTGGTAAAGTGAAAAAAAAAAGAATGCCTGCTCCACAGCACTCTGTTCCCTGTGGCACAGAACATGTACACACTGCACTACATCTCAATCGTATGTCAGGGGGTTGAGCTTAGCACTGCAGGACAAGCACTGAGGAGTGGGGGGGGAAAGGTCAACAGGGAGAGATGGGAGTTATTACACGGTGTGGAGCTGAGATGGAGGTGTGAGTTTTTGTCAAAGAAATTTTAGCATAGCACTTAAGTCTTGAATGGAGTGTAGTCGGGAAATACTACAAACAAGCTCATCCAACTGATATACCGAGGGTGTAAAGAGAACGCGATAGAGAATAGGATCCATGGTGGAGCTTGTGCAGGCCATCAAACGGTCTATTTGTCATCATTTGACCTGCTATTATAGACCTATAGGAAGCTGTCTCTTTAAGATGAATGCTCTAGTACAGGCAGTCTCGTTTGTAGTGGGAATTCTGTTCCTAACGACACTCTGTACATGTAATGCCCTACCCCTACCTCAGTGTTTCCACTGTCATGTTTGTTAAAGGGGACCTATTATGCTTATTTACAGGTGCATACTTGTATTTGGGGGTTTCTACTTGAACATGTTTGCATTAGGGCTGTCAAAGTTAACGTGAAAATAACGCGTCAACGCAAATTTGTTTTAACGCAACTAATTTCTAACGTATTAACATAATCAATCTTCCAGAGGTTGTAGCGGGCTTTTAAGGCTAGAGAGGATATACTGGTATCATATAAACTAAGGAATCCATCGGTACCAACCATGTCATACTAGCTTGTCGTGAAGGAGGCTCAATAATGCTCCAAACCCACATTAAATTTTGGCGAGGAAAAACTGGCATGGCCATTTTCCAAGGGGTCCCTTGAGCTCTCACCTCAAGATATGTGAATGTAAATGGGTTCTATGGGTACCCACAAGTCTCCCCTTTATAGACATGCCCACTTTATGGTAATCACATGCAGTTTTGGGCAAGTCATAGTCAAGTCAGCACACTGACAGCTGTTGTTGCCTGTTGGGCTGCCATGTTATGATTAGATCATATTTTGTTATGCTAAATGCAGTACCTGTGACAATATTTGTCATTGTTTTGTGTTGTTAATTGATTTCCAATGATAAATATATACAAACATTTGCATAAAGCAAGCATATTTACCCACTCCCATGCTGATAAGAGCAGTATGCCAAACTAGCCGCTAGGCAAAGTGTGTTACTTGGTGACATCACCACGTTACGGAAGAAAAGGCGGGACTTTAAGCGAGGCATTCAGGAGCAGTGTTTCTGTGGGGGAAAGTAACTACCTTTGGCATGGATTTTGGGCTTTGTAACTTTGCAGACCTTTCACACGCACAAAAAAACTATATAACACACTAAAGGGAAGGGAAAAAGAACAAAAGCAAAATAGTTCCTCTTTAATATACAGAAAAATGGCAGCTCTGCATTTAGCTTTGATCATTGCATAGTGTTCTGGCTGGCTAGCCCAGCTGCCCTTCACCTGCTGTGAGTCAGAAACGTCGTACATGAGGTTGGCTGCAGTTTCCAGATGATTTCCAGATATTGTCTTTTTTATTACAATGTGTGTTTTACAATTTGTCATGAAGAACTTAGAAGTAGTGCCATCGGGTGTGGATGTAATTAAACGACGAGTCCATTTGTATTTTATTTATAAAAATGTGTGTTGAGAATGTACATTTTTATAGCTCAGACCAGTGGTTCCCAACCTTTTCCCTTAGGGGACCCCTTTTGTATCATTTGGTAAACTGATGACACCTGATTAAGTGACACATTTTATGGACATTTCACATTATATTCAATGCATACCAGCAGCAGTGCAGAGCAACTGATAAACTCTACAATTTAGTCAACGCAATAACTGCAGGAAGTTTGGGTAAAACGAGCAATTTGGATGAATTTTGAGCAGATTATTTCCTGTGAATATTGCATCAGAAATGAGTTTTCCTGTTTTTTTAATACAATTTTCTGTCTGTATTATGTATTGTTTTTATTTTAACAAGCATACAAATTTGTTTCTGGCTTGGCCATTGCTCTATCAGCTCTTTGGTTGTATAATAGCGTACTTTTCTAATGCAGGATGAGGCTGTTTAGCAGAGAGGGGAAGGCTCTGTGAATATAACTTGTGTTCAGGTCTTCACTGTGCTCTTATCCTGTTTATATCTTAAATAATAATCCAAACTTTAAAAATATCAATTTCATTTAGTTGTTTTCACAGATATTAATGAAATGCTGAGATATAGGCCAACTGTACAGTTTACATTTTTGTAAAAGTTGTCTTACACCCCTTAAAATCAAGAAGGCCCCCACGCAAAGTTACGGTGATCCCTAGTGGGGGTCGGTACCCCCAGGTTGGGAACCAATGCGTCAGACCAGTTAACCTGCATGGGGCCAAGTGCGACATGGAGAAGCGAAAATTAAAAATAAGGTTGTCGGGTAATTTTACTGAGCGTATGACATGTTATGCAGCCCACACAGCTACTGGAAATTAATTATACACTTTTTTTTTTAATGAGATGTTTTGAGATGAGATGAGATGTTAAGGTTTGATGATAATTGAGATGGCGCTGCTGCTGGTTACACTTGCATGTGCGAAGGATTTGGGTCTGAGTATTAAACACAGCCACAGCTTTGTGTAGTTGTTGTGTGTATGAAGGTGGCAGCTGTGACGTTGTTTGACAGCTTTGCCAAGGCGAGACAAGATGTATGAGAAATGAAAGGGAAAACCGACATAAAGTGTCTCAGTAAGGCGTTGGGCCATAATGAGCCACTAGAGCAGCCTCAGTGGGTCTAATGTGTACAGTCTACAAGGCCGTGGAACTCGAGCGATGAACACCAAAAGACCTCGCCTCATTTAGTGTTTTGATGACAGTGGTGGTGGTGAGCGCTGTTAGACACATTGGTTCAAAATATAGGTGGTAAATTGGGATTGAGATCTGGTGACTGTGAAGCAGTGGTGGAAGTATTCAGATCTTTTACTTGAAGAAACAATACTGCAGTGTAGAAATACTCTACAAGTAACAGTCAGTCAGTGTAACAATTTTGGGGATCTGTTGGCAGAAATGGAATATCCTATTAATAAGTATGTTTTCTTGAGTTTATAATTGCATTAAAGGTCCCATTTTATAAAAAGTGAGATTTTCATGTCTTTTATATTATAAAGCAGGTTTAAGTGCTTTATAAATACTGGTAAACTATCAAAACGCTCAATATACGGAGAAATACACTCAGCCCTTATTCGGAAATTGTGTGTTTGAAACAAGCCATTAGGATTTCTGTCCATTTGTGATGTCACAAATATACAATATTTTGACCATCACACTGTTTAAACATAAACATTCTAAATGTGTCCCAGTTTGTTTCCTGTTGCAATTTATGTAAATTACATCAGCTGACAGGAAGTAAACATGGACCCAAGCAATTCTGTTGCAATTCTGTTGAAATGCACTCAAACGAAGCGTTTCAGACAGAGGGTAAATACAGGTATATTCAAGCAGACAGTATGAGGAAAATAAAGGTTTTTTTTAACATTACATCATGTAAACAAGTTCTAGTAGAAACACAAAATACAAGTATGAACCTGAAAATGAGCATGATATGAGACCTTTAAAATAAGAATTGTTGTGTTTTCGTTACCTTGGAATGAGCCTTTCATATCTACATAAGGAGTGGGACCTCTTCACGGAGTCCACCATGTTTCTACAGTAGCTCAGAACGGATAAACCAAACACCGGCTCCAGAGAGAGGGCCATTCATGTTTTCATGTTTTCGTGTCGACTACAGTAGTTCTCCTCAGGGATGGGACAATATAGGATTTTTATCGTGCGATATGGTACTTTTATCATAAAAAACACACACAATAAGTTAATCATGGTGAATTTTCTTTACCGGGATAATCACGAATATAGTCACGAGTGACTTGAAAAAGCGGTCGAGCTTGCTATCGTGGTAGAGAAGTGAAAAATAGAGCATGGTTTTAAGAAATACAGGAATTATCATGTAAGAAAGAACAGACCCACACAATGTTTCTGTTTTATATATTTATTTATCCTTTATTTATGAGTAACGTTATGATTTATGATTACCTAATTTAAGATTGTTTGATTTGTTTGTTTTTCACTAAAAAGGATGTTCACATTCATGTTAATCTATAAAATATGTCATACATTATTAGTTGATTTTATGTTTTGTATTAATCTGATTCTGCAGTAAAAAATTAGTAAGTAGTAACAAATGCTGTCAAACAAATTTAGTGGAGTAAAAAGGACGGGAGTAGATGTAGAAAGTAGTTTAAAATGGAAATACTCAAGTGAAGGCCTTCAAAATTGTACTGCGTAAATGTACTTAGTTACATTCCACCTCAGCTGTGAAGGCGATAGCGTTTGATTCACATTTACCTACTCATCAGTGGCGCCTATATGAAAGCATTCATTGTGTTTCTCCGCTGATTTATTCAGGTTTTTCTTTCAGTTTGTTGACATGCAGTGAAATTGTGCTTTTTCGTTATTTTCATTAACAGGATTAAAGACGGAAAGCATTTGTATCCAAAGAGCTGATTAAGAAGTATTTCCACAGGCTGACTGGAAGTGGAAATCATGCTTGTGTACACAAATTTTATAATGGCTAAGATTTCTAAAACCATGGATACACCCAACCTTGGTCTATTTTGGCTTTTGTGCATGTCCAGTTTTGGTCTGGTCATAATGAGCATGCTGGTGTTTGATTGTAGTCTGAATATGCTAAATGCTCTTTTTTTTTTGCAGCTTGTGTGTGTGTGAATAGAGAAACATGAATCTTTCTTTTGCAAGAGAGTGCTTTTTCCGAAAACAAACAAACCGATTATGAGGTTGTATTACCTCATTCGACTGGCAGAGAGTGAAGAATCATGCTCATTTAGCTTAATGGTGACATGCCCAAGTGATGGCATGGGAAGGATGAATGGAATGTGGCCAGTGACCCTTGCTTTTGGCTTCCCTTTGGAAGGAACTGTATTTAGTAAATGCTTTGTTTTACCACCAGTGTCTCCAGTCTTGCCCTCGTGGCGGTATTGGGACAGCTTTGATCTCAAGATAATCATTCGATCATTAACCATTGCTGAGAGGGGCATATTGCAGTTATCTTTTGACGGAATGAACAAAGAAGTTTATGTAAATGTCCCTAATGAATGCACAAGCTCTTTCCCCCCTAATTTATGCAGATCAACAACATGCGCAATTGTTCCGACATTTTTTATTTTTTTTCCCACCTATTTTATTAATTGGCAAAGAGGATCAAAGATAATGTTTGGCAAATGAGGGGATAGCAGAATTCAATAGTTTTTTTCTTTTGTTTATCATATGTTGTCTGATTTAAAATGAGTCAGATAACATGCAATCTTTTTGGGGTGGTTTACTGTAGCAGCAGGATAAATAAAGAAATGGGTAGATCCTGATAAAGTTCCTTTTACATAAACATGAGGTGCGGGCTCTGTTTACTTATGAATCAAACAAATTAGGTTGACTGCTTATACGTGTAATTGCGCAAGCTCTATGAAACCTAATGGTTGAATCTGGTATTTAGAAATCTGAGCTGAGCATGCTGCTTGTAGAATACATACACAGTATACTCAGGGACGCTGTAATTTGACTTTAGGCCCCCGGGGCTAAGGACGTTTTGGAGGACCTCCCCTCCCTACACAAAATCTCACGGCACTGGACAGCGATATATATTAAATGGAGTGCCCTCCTGATCAGTAAACGGAATATGAAAGTCATCATTATAAGACAATACGTCAACAATAAGTCAAGACAAAGCTAGGTTATTCAGCCGAGTAGGCCTGTGTGGACAGCAGCGGCAACACAAGAAGATCAGTCTTTTTAATTAAAAACCAGCAAACATCACAGGCAAAGAACTGGTATACATTTTGGCTGGTGGGTTTGGTAGTATCTACTGATTTGATTCTATCGTGATACTTGGGTGCCGATTTGATATGTATTGCAATTTTTAAATATTGCGATTCGATATAGCGATGCATTGCGATTTTTGTTAACTTCATCACTAGACCATGGGAAAAAGTTGAATCATACACTTTTACTTTATAAAATATCTAAATTAATACAGTAAGAGTGTTTGTTTTTCAGCATGTATGTAATCTGAGATGTCCTGAAGTCAAATATATCAGTCATTTTCAGGAATTATTTATTACATTTTTTCCAGCAACCCCAAAAAAACAAAAAAAATAGACATTTCCCTCACAAATTAGTGGTATTTTCTTTTTAATTTATAAGGGACATGTAATGTTTTATACTTCTGGTGAATATAATCCAATCAATCTTATTTCCATATATGTATTTTGTATGAAGTTCCCTTTGTTAACACCTTATTTTGAAAATCGGACGTAGTCCCACGTGTCTACTTCCTCTAACTCTGCCAAGTCCGTCTCTAGCTCTCCCGTCAGCTCTGTTCTCTTTATACATCCATGGTCAGCTCCATTGGGGCCGTTTGAATGCATCTAACATAAATGTCAGTATATGGGTGCTCTACAGTTGTAGCATCGGCCCATTTGACCACGGAGATGCGAATGATGGCCGGCTTGACCGCACGTTACCGCCATACAATAACGTTTCCTGTCCATGACAGAGTTAGCATGCAGCTTTAGCCCTGATGTTTAGCTCTGCGTTTCCTGGAAATGTGTGAAACCCAAAGTGTTTAAAAAATTAGTGTTTACCATTTTGGATTTAAAATGTGAGGGGTGCAGGTCGTATCCACGTGGAACCTCCGCCGTTTTCTTTCTGCTTTGTCGTTTCAGCTCGCTGTGGTTTGTTTTGGTTGACAGATACGTTACTCTGACTACAACAATAAAAGCGGGTAGCGGTTCCTTCTGCCTCTGCATCAAGACGCCGTTGAGTTTACTGTATTTAGTGTATACAGCTACTGTTACCAACCTTTCAACTACAGTATTAGCATTTTACACGGGCCACTTTGGCTTTGAAAGGTTGTATAGGTTCAGTGACAAGCCCAGGGACTCTCACCAGTACTATCATGTCTCTTTTCTTGTAAACCGAAACCAACAGCCAGCATTTATTTAGACAGTAGCATCAAAAATGAAAGGCAACTTAAACTTTTCTCAGTATATGTTTCTGCAAGAGTTTGATTATGACCCTCTGCTTCTTCGATGTATTGTCTGCTGAGCTTTTTCACAGTATTGTTTTATGTGGGTGTATCTCTATAAGTCCAAGACAACTTATCTTGATATGTAAAGCTGGACTAGTATCAAAGAAACAGCCGGCCCGGATGGTTTATCTAACAAGAGAGCATGTTGCAAGCTGATTCCCAAAAGATTCATAAACTTTTCTGCTTGTGTACTGTAAAGGGGCCTTTCTAGTCTGTGCACTGAATGCATAATGTGACACTGATTTATAAAAGCAATTCCATTTAGTTGCTCTTTTTGCTCCTCGGGCTCTTCCGGTGTGTCCCCCGCCACATAATGGAAGGCCCCGTGTGACAAAAACTGTTTAATGTATTTGCCCTCTTAGGAAAATACTTTTTTTTTTTTACAATGCGAGTCAGGCATCTGGGGCTCGGGGAGCTTGGGGTAAAATCCATCAACTTGCACCCAATATCTATAAAACCAAGCATGATATGAGAGACACGTTGAATATTTTACGAAGTTCAGATTTGCCTACAGATCACTGAGGTCATCGTCGGACAATGGAATGCAGGAATTGCATCACATGACTTGAGTATACTTCAAGAGGAGCATGCATAACCTTTCAAGCTAGTCGGTGTCTCCACGACCACATTTCGCCATGATGATTCACACACAGACTCACAACGTGAAAACAACACCGGCCAAACGCTGTCGCGGCTGGTAAAGACAGGAAATGGAAGGGCAGGTTTCCATTAAAGGTTGATTGGATGAAGGCACGGCGTTGAATGTGAAATCAAGGTTTTCATCGGATTTCTAAATTGATTAACAAATTGATTAAACAGAAACATGAACCTGTGCAAAATGGGAACAGTGCTTCAAAAGGATGAAGAAACTGGATTTCTATCATTCTGGTGAGGGTTTCTGGACAATATATGTCATTGTTTTGTGTTGTTAATTGATCTTAAGTAATACATATTTACATACATTTGCATAAAGCAGCATATTTGCCCACTCCCATGTTGATAAGAATATTATATACTTGACATATCTCCCTTTAAGGTACCTATGGGTGGGGAAAAAAATTGATTCACCTATGTATCACAATTTTTTTTAATGCAAGAATCGATATATTTGCTTCATTTGAGTCTATGCGGCGGTAAAAGGAAGTTACCACTTTTATTGTTGTAGTCTGAGTAGCATGACGTCATATCCGTTCCGTATCCGTCAACCAAAACAAACCACAACGAGCCGAAACGAAAAGTTCCACGTGGATACGACCTGCACCTTTGCATGTTAAATCCAAAGTGGTAAACACTTCACATCCAGTAAAGTATGGAAACACTTTGGGTTTCACACATTGCCTGGAAAAGCAGAGCTAGACATCATGGCTAAAGACATGGACTTGGAGAAGTTAGCGTTAAGTATACTCGTATGACTATGTCCGGTTTTCAAAATAAGGTGTTAACAAAGGGAACTATATATACAAAATGCATATATGGAAATAAGATTGATAGGATCATATTCACCAGAAGTATAAAACATTACATGTCCCTTGTAAATTAAATAGAAAATACCACTAATTTGTGAGGGAAATGTATTAATAAATAATGCCTGACAATGTCCTCTTAGGCCTTTAAATTCCCTAAGGTACATAGGCCATCGATGAAACCCCTCCGTCTTCTCTGGTCTTGTGCCCTACGATCTAGTTGTTGCGATGACAGCCTTTCCTTCTTCATCTCCTGTTCTGTGATTCTTCTCCAGGTGGTTCTAGGACGTCCTCTCTTCCTCTTTCCTTGTGGGTTCCATGTTAGAGCCTGCTTTATGATCGGTTTATTTTGTCTTCTGAGTGTGTGACCTATATCCACTTCCCTTTTCTCCTCTTGATTTGAATTTCTATTATTTCCTGCTTGGTGCGTTCCCATAGCTTGGCATATGGTGTTTGGCCAGTAGATTCCCAGGAGGTGTCGGAGGCAGCGGTTAATGAATGTCTGTAATTTGTTCAGTATGTTGGTGGTTGTCTTCCATGTTTCGGATCCGTAGAGTAGAATGGATTTCACATTTGAATTAAAGATTTGTAGTTTGGTCTTGAGTGATGGGTTTTTTGTTTTCCAGATTTTGTTTAAGATGTTGAATGTTGTCCTAGCTTTTCCAATTCTGGCTTTGACATCCTCCTCCGTACCTCTGTCCATAGTAACTATGCTCCCAAGGTATGTAAAGCTGGCTACTTCCTCTAGCTGGTTTTGATCCATGATTATTGGTGTGTTGTTCTTGTTGTTGATTCTCATTAACTTGGTTTTTGATGAGTTGATTTTGAGGCCAAGGGAGGAAGCAGTTATCTCTAGTTTGTGTGATTTTCCTTGCATCTGTTGGTGGGTGTGTGCAAGTAGAGCCAGATCATCAGCAAAATCCAGATCTTCTAGCTGTTTGGTCAGGTTCCACTGTATGCCGGTTTTGGTTATTGCTGGTTACATGTTTCATAGTCCAGTCTAATGCCTGACAATGACGGATATATTTGACTTCTGGACATCTCTGACTACATACATGCTGACAGTCTAACATTTGAATGTATTAATTTACATATTTTCCAAAGTAATAGTCCCTAGAAGTGTATGGTTCAACTTTTTCCCCATGGTCAAGTGTTAAAAAAGTTAACAAAAATCGCAATATTGAATCGCAACACTTGAAAATCGCAATACATATCGAATCCGCACATGGATATCGTGATAGTATCGAATCGGGAGATAGATGAATCGTCCCAGCCCTAGTAAAAAGCTTTCCATTCCTACAGTATGTACACAGGTAGACGGTACATAAAAAGAGGAAGCCAACCACTAACTACTCTGCTAAATACCTTTTTTTAGCTTGTTCTGGTTTGAAAGACAGTTCTGGCCCATGCAGTGTGGGGGATTTTTTGACTTGCCAGATGACATGAATGAACACAATAGCGTAGTCCGCGTAAACTAAATGAAACATGAGCAGAGAACAAGGCTTGGAGAGCAGACAGAGTAATTGCGTGTATGGAATGTTTGCTTCTTGTGTGTGTGTGTGTGTGTGTGTGTGTGTGTGTGTGTGTGTGTGTGTGTGTGTGTGTGTGTGTGTGTGTGTGTGTGTGTGTGTGTGTGTGTGTGTGTGTGTGTGTGTGTGTGTGTGTGTGTGTGTGTGTGTGTGTGTGTGTGTGTGTGTGTGTGTGTGTGTGTGTGTGTGTGTGTGTGTGTGTGTGTGTGTGTGTGTGTGTGTGTGTGTGTGTGTGTGTGTGT
>CAKALU010068712.1:5394-22983 GCA_916700995.1 Hozukius guyotensis | reverse complement strand
CGCACTGAGACAGATGATTAACTTTGGCGAAGACGTCCTCAACAACCTGTAGACGGACATACAGCTGAGTCAAACCTTGTATGATCAAAGCATGAAAAAATGGCTTCTTTAGAATTGATCATTATGTAATGTGAGGCTTCATTCCATGCCTCTTAATTGAGTTTGATTTTTGTTTTTTCTATTTTACTTTGTAGAACAAAGTATAAGTAACCTGTAAAAAAAACCTGGATTTGCAAAAGCAATTTGTAGTGTGCAATATTAAATGAAAAACATTGTGTAATAAATAATCGTGTGAATAAATACACAATAATGTTATGTGGTCATGTTAATGTGAATAATTAAACACATTTGTATGTGCATAAGGCAGAGCCACTTCTGTGATTGGCTGCTCATTCAGATAAAGAAAACCCTCATCGGGTTTGGAAACCAGGTGTTTCTGTGTGGTTACACTCACAAAACGGTCCATGGTTAAAGGTTTTATGGTAAAACCTTTGCTCCTGTCATCATTGTCAGCATGTTAGCATTGTCAGCATGCATGGAGTGCTTTAATAATGGCCACATAGCAAATATGATTAAAAAAAGTTATTTTTATAAAACGGTCACTATATCCTGACAGTAGTGTATGAGACAGGTAATCTGAAAAGAATCATGTGCCTCTGTGTCCTCCGGTGCTCCTAATGGCATCTGCAAGATTTCACAGACCTGAGGAAAACAACCAATCAGAGCCGAGCTGAAGTCTGCCGAGCAGCTGTCAATCACTCGCAAACTCCGATCAAGCGATCAAACTAGGCACGCTGATCAAATATGAATCAATATTCTGTTACTGTAATGCCTATTTCTCTCCTCAAATGCTTTCAGAATCATCTTGTAGTGTACTGTTTAGCTGTAAAATGAGGGAGTTTGTGACCCGGCAGCCATGTTGAGATCAGTTGAGGAAACACCAAGCGTCGCCCACCAGCCGGAGCAAACTTACTCATTTTACAGCTAAACTCCGCTTAATCGGAGTTTGCGAGTGATTGACAGCTGACTCCGTTGAATGAACAGCCAACAGGAACGCTCTCTCTCTGAAATGACCTGTGATTGGCCAAAGCCAAATAGATTTTCTAAAGCCCGAAAACAGAGCCATGAGGAGGTGCAGAAGTCTAGTTTTCTCTCAGAACACTTGAATTACAATATGCTGAAAGATTATTATGGAATTTTGCCCAATGATGCCAAAAACCTTCTGCTTACTGCAGGTTTAAGGTTATGCATTGACCCCAAATGGTAAAGGTTAGTATAGGTTGTCAGGCAGAGAGTAACGCAAGAGTTTTTGCATGTTTTTGCAATTAAGGGGTTACCTTAAACATGACAATTTCAAATAACTGTTGCAACACTGACGTTATGGTGCAAAATCATGTGACCGTCACTGCCATCCTTCTACAGTGTTTCTAGTCTAGGATGGTTATATTATAATGCATTTAGTTCTGTAAAGATGTAGATCACTGCTGTAAGTCCTGCCTCAAAGTCATCTACATGCAAGTGTAAATGAAACTATCCTGATTGTGGGAGGGAAGCATAATAATAGCATTTGTTGCTCTACATCATTCCTTTGATTCTAATCTAGATATGTTGAGCAGTGCATGCAGCTATTCCCTTGTTCAGTTGTGACTTAGTATACTGTAGTCACTTGGTGGCTCTTTCAGAAATCATAGCAATAATGCTGTGATCTGGGTGGGTGCTTCGCGACGACGCCATCGGTCATGACAACGTCATCTGCTACAACCGCCGTATGAGCTAAGCCCCCAGGAGGAGCGTCAGGCTTTGAAGCAAATTTTCGTAGTGGCCAAAAGCTGGAATTACAACTTTGGGCCCAAAAAATACTTTTTCTTATAGACTTACATTGGGAAAGAGACGTCTGTAACTCAGCAGATCATTTTTCTTTTTAACGAAATCAGCTTCCCAGTACGAAGACTTGAATATCCCTTATTTAAATCATTAGGTCCGTAATGTTGCAAAACGCACTAATAGTTGAATCCAGAGTTATTTTCCTTCCTCCGTTCATGTGAATGAGACCCAGACCGAGGGATGGGTCTCATTCACATATGACGTCACGTTACTCAGACTACAACAATAAAAGCGCTTCTACCTCCGCAGAGACTCAAATGAAGCAAATATATCAATTCTGGCATTCAAAAATCAATTTCCCAAAAAATCGTGATACATAGGTGAATCGATTTTTTTTCCACCCCCAGTTAATATACCATTGACCCTCATCTCTGCCTACTCACTGGTGGCATGTTTTCCAAGCTCAGTCACTGGGTCAGGCTGAGTCAGGTGATGGAGAAAATATACAGCGTTGTCTGTAGAGTTCTGTGCTGCCATGGTACTGCAGCAGCTACTGTGAATTTGCCCTTGGAGAAACCAAAATAGACACCTGCATCATAGAGAGCCACCTCAGCATCTCCACAGCATTCTGTTGGACCCATGGGTGAAGCTGAAACTTTTGCGTGAGGACTGGACATTCTGGAGGAACTTTCCATCAGCTTTTCAAAAGTTAACGTCAGTGTAATGTGTGGCACACCCGACTCACATAGTTCCTACATACCTAGAATGGACTGGAAATTCTGGAGGGACTTTCCATCAGCTTTTCAAAAGTTAACGTGGGTCACGGGAGGCTGCAATTCAATGTGTTACACACCCGACTCACATAGTTCCTAAATACCTAGAGTGGACTGGCGTGAGAGATAAATCTTTCAAATCACATGATCAAAACCGAAAGGATGCTAAAATATTTAAAGCTGCGTAGCCTCTCACGATATGCATCACAACCCCAAACAGGCGCCAACAACTACGCTCTTAGGTATACTGACCTTGAATGTCTACTCATGAATAATTATCTGATATTTATCCTCAAGAAACTGTGGTTGAGTTCTCTGGTCACATAATTTGTCAAAGTGATAATAAGAAAATTGGAATAGAGTTTAAAAAACTTAATTTCTCAATTTCAGAGTCATTACTTGAAGTAAATCTTCACCACTTCTTTCCGCGGGCACAACAGCTGAGGTAAAAAAAAATGTTTTGTTCTATTTATACTGATAAATGTTAGAAAAAAGTTTCTTAGGATGGAGCAGTTAAACAAAGAAGAAGAAAATACTAGAGAGGGCAGTCATCTTATTAGTGTGATAGATGTTTACCCATTGCTCTTATAATGATATGACTTATTGTATGTACTATGTTCATGGAGTGGAACAATTTAATTTTTGTTTCTGTTCTAATACTTCTTCTGATCAAGTGAAAGTGAAAAAAAGTTAACTTTTCTTGTTAGTTTACCTTTGTACTTTCACTGTCCCTTCTTGGACACACTTAGGAAGGTGTCGATTAACATTTAGTAACCTGACAGTTTAAAGATGGAGCTGTAAAATATTTGGGCCACATTTGCCATATCATAATTTATGTGGGCCACATAACGCTCACACCCAGGTTAGCCAGTGCATACTGTGCCGTATATTCGCCAAAACTGGCCCAGATATGTTTTAAGATAATTGGGCCACATTAGCTGCATCATATGTGGGCCACTCTTTGTTTACATCCAGATGAGCCTTTGTCAACTGTGCCACATCCTTGCACAAGGTGGCCCACATTTGTTTTGTGATATTTGGGCCATTTTCACAATTTACCACATTGGCCACTTTAGGGTCACATCCAGATTACACATTGCAGAGAGCACCACATCTTTGCTGAAAAAAAGGCCCACATTTGGTTTGGGATATTTGGGATATTGTTTGCTATTGTACATGTGGGCCACTTCAGGCTCACATCCATTTCATCTGGGCCAGAAGAAGGCCAACAGTGTTGCATCATTGCCTGAAGTGGCCCACATCTGGATGCTATCTGGGTGATGTTGGTAACTTTGAGCAAATATGATAAAAAAAGTTATTCTCATAAAACGGTCACTATATCCTGACAGTAGTGCACGAGACAGATAATCTGTGAAAAAAATAATGTTCCTCGGTGTCCTCCTGTGCTCCTAATGGCATTTGCAAGATATCTCCGGCTGATGGAAAACAACCAATCAGAGCCAAGGAGTCTCTAAAGCAGCTGTCAATCACTGCTCATGAAACTCGCAAACTCCGATCAAACTGTGAAACTAGGCAGCGTTGATCAATGAATCAATATTCTGTTACTGTAATGCCTATTTCTCTCCTCAAATGTTTTCAGAAACTTATTTTAATGTACTGTTAAGCTGTAAAATTAGAAAGTTTGCTCCGGCTGGTGGGCGGTGCTTGGTATTTCCTCAATTGATCTCAACATGGCGGCCGGGTCACAAACCTTCCCATGTTACAGCTACAGACACAGGGCTTTCATCCAAGAGACCGCTGTTTGTGTCCTGTGATCACAACGTCAAGTTTAATCTTCACTTTACAAACGTAATAATTTTAAGCCCAAACATGATGTTAAGCACGTTTTTACTGCAAGCGTAAATTGACGCCAAGGGGTCTGACAAAGCATCACGTGACGAGTTGGGATGAGAATGTGGTTGGTTATATTGTAATTTTATCTGGGATTTGCTATAATGATGCAAATAACTACACCTTCTGCTTTACAGTACACAACTTATAAAATCCCCAAAGACCCTGAGAGCTTTTACTCTTTCATTTTCAATGACATCATGGGCTTTGAGCAAGAGACGGTGGAGTTCACGTGGAAGACGTCAAACTGGCCCTGAGGGGACATGTGAAAGAGGGTTACAAGGTACAACCCTTTAAACTCTGACATTATTTAAGTTATATACTTACTGTTTTGCATTTAACACTTATAAAACGCATTGTATTGTGAAATAGTTAACTGCTCTATTAAATAGTTAATATCTTAAATTGTTTTCTAGTTCATTTCTGGAGGCCAATTGAAGGAGACTGATCAGGACTACAAGTCATCTCCCACTCTGGATGACAGAGTTCACGTTCTGGTTTCTGTCATTCCTGCCAGCACAGTATCTTTGATGAGTGACAAAGTTTTGAAGAAGATGAAAGAGATCAGAGTAGCAGCCTGTGAAATGGGTAAGAGCAGACATCACAATCTGTGTGGACTAAAGGAGCCATATTGGGTTTTATGAATCAAAATAACAAATGCTTAAAATACTGATCAGCCTTCTGTCTGGACAGGAATTCCCCAACTGGCTATCCTCACCAAAGTTGATGAAGCCAGTCCTGACGTGAAAAACAATATAAAGGAAGCCTATGAGAACAAGCACCTGGAGGAACAGGTAGGTTTTTATTGGTGATTTTGTAATTCTTGTTAAATTTGAAATCTTGGAATGCAATTTAAGTTAAATTTTGGTCACCACTTTGTAATTTACTGATCAACTGAAATGCTGTTACTTAGGTCAACCAATTCAGCATGTTGCTAGGCCTTCCACCCAACTGCATCTTTCTGGTGAAGAACTACGAGTCAGAAATCAACACAAATTATCACATCAATGCGCTGATACTGTGCGCACTGAGACAGATGATTAACTTTGGAGAAGACTTCCTCAACAACCTGTAGACCGACATACAGCTGAGGCAAACTTTGTATGATCAAAGCATGAAAAAATGGCTTCTTTAAAAATGTACCATTATGTAATGTGAGGCTTCATTCCATGCGTCTTATAATACAATACAATACAATATGCATTGAATGGTTTTCGGAAAAATCACTCTGCCTATACGGCTTTAAATCACCTGATTGACAAAGTTATCTCTGCACTCGATAATAATGAATTTGCTTGTAGTATTTTCATAGATCTCTTGAAAGCCTTTGATACAGTCAACCATCACATTTTATTGGAAAAGTTACATACATATGGTTTTCATGATACTACGTACAAATGGTTAAAAAACTATGTTTCCGACAGAAGACAGTTTGTTTGTGTTAAGGGTTGCTATTCCAACAAAACCAGACTACTCTGTGGGGTCCCGCAGGGGTCCATTCTTGGACCATTATTATTCCTTATTTATATTAATGATTTGTCAAATGTCTCAAATATCCTTTCTCCAATAATGTTTGCAGACGATACAACCCTAGTTCTCTCCTTCTTATTTCAATTCATTGATTAAAGATGCTAATGTTGGTTTAAGTGCCTACGCCACATGGTTCAGATCAAATAAGCTATCCTTGAATATAAAAAAATCCAACTATATTATTTTCAGTGGTAAAAAATCATATTCTAAGGATATATCTATAATTAAAATTGAGTCTGTTGAAATGCCTCAAGCGTCATCTACAAAATTTCTGGAAATTGTTGTTGATGAGCGCTTCAGTTGGAGAGAACAGATTGACTGGGTTAGTAGAAAAATAAATAAATCTATTGGTATAATAAGAAGGGTTAGTCCTCTTGTCACCACAAACTGTCTCCTTACTCTTTATTATAGCCTAATTTATCCCTATCTTTCATATTGTAATATAGTTTGGGCGAGTACTTTTCCTACAAACCTTCATAAAAATGTAGTTCTCCAAAAACGTTTTGTGAGGATTGCAACTCGATCAGAGTCACACATCTCCTCTGCTCCTCTATTTCAGAAACTCCAGATTCTTACTATTTATGATATCAATATTTCTCAAATATGTGTTTTTTTATTTATACTTTCTGGTGGAAATATTTCTGAGCAGTTCAAGACCTATTTAAAACAAATTCTCAGGTCCATTCTTACTCAACCCGTCAATCTCTAGATCTTCATCCTCCTAAATTCGTCACTAGTAGAGGTACATTTTTGATAACATTTAGGGGAACCAAATTATGGAGTAGCTTTTCATATCTTTCAAAAAACTGTTCATCTGTCAAATGTTTTAAAAGTCACTTAAAGGGTAATTTAATTGCTGTTTTGTAATTGCTTTTCCCCATGTTGTCCATGTATCTGTTTTTATCTTTTTTATTTTTTCCCACTCACAATGTTGTTTGGTTACGATTGCCCAGAAGTCTTTATAGATATTTAAATCAATATCCTCCTCACAAACACTAACCATACACTTCCACGCAACACACACACACACTTGTATTTTTTGATATATTTATTGTTATTATATATGTTGTTCTAATTGTTTGTTATCACTATTATGTAGTCATATTATTTCTTTATATTAATCTTGTCTCTAGGTGGAGGCTTCAGATAAGCCCAGTGGGTTTTTTGCCTCTTACTGCACTATATATTATTCATTTATTTTTTTGTTATGTTGTGTAGTCTTAAATTGGGAAAAAATAAATAAAAAATAAACAATAAACAATACAATAAAACTTTATTGTCCATCAGGGTGGAAGTTTGTCTTCAGCTCACCAAACACAGAAAACAACAGATATTAAAAACCAGACAGCAGTTAGTAAAAAACAGAGACATAGACAGGTTATGTTACACATCAAAACAGTTCATGTCAGTGTCTGTGGCTTAGATCTGTTCATTCACATTGTTTGAGTTAAGAATATTGATGGCATTTGGGATGAAGGACTTCTTAAACACATCTTTAGTTGCCAGAGGGACTCTATAGCGCCTCCCGGAGCTCATGAGCTCAAACTGGCTGAAGAGAGGATGGGAGCTCTCTTCCAGGATACTCCTCGCTTTCTTCCACATCCTTTCTGTAAAAAGTTGAGTCAAGGGCTTTTGGGGTTTACCAACTATTTTGCCTGCCATTGACACAATCCTAGAGAGGTTATTCTTATACCTACAGTTTAGGGGACCGTACCAGGCAGGAAGGTGAAAGGTTAAAGCACTCTCAACAATAGTTTTGTACACTAATTCTAAAATCTGCTGGCTGACACCGAGGCCACTAAGTTTCCTTAGAAGATAAAGTCGCTGTGAGCATCTCTTGAAAATATACTCTGTATTTTCCGAGAAGCTCACCTGGGTGTCCAGGACTGTACCAAGGTATTTAAAGTTTTCCACAGTTTCAACATGTTGGCCATCAAGTGAAACTTAATGAGTCTTTGTTGAGTTTTTTTTTTTTTTTTTGTGGAACAAAGTATAAGTAAACTGTTCAAAACCTGGTTTGCAAAAGCGATGTTTGTAGTGTGCAATATTAAATGAAAGACATTGTGAAATAATCATGTGAATAAATACACAATAATGTTATGTAATCATGTTAATGTGAATAATTAAACACATTTGTATGTGCAGTTCCACATTAGGAATTGTTATTTCCTCCTGCTTTTTGTTGTTGTTGCAAGAACAGAGTTTATTCCAGGTTTGTATTTAATTTAATTTCAATAGATTTGATTTCAAACTGTTTATATTATTATCAAATGACTGTTTGCCAATTTCATCACATACTATTTGTCTATTTGTCAATCCAGACAACAAGGCAGAGCCTCTTCTGTGATTGGCTGCTCATTCAGATAAAGAAAACCCTCATCGGGTTTGGAAACGAGGTGTTTCTGTGTGGTTACACTCACAAAACGGTCCATGGTTAAAGGTTTTATGGTAAAACCTTTGCTGCTGTCATCATTGTCAGCAAGTTTGTTTATTTCACATTCATATAATTTGTGACTTTTCTATAATACACAGTTGGAGATAGGAGTGTTTTAATAATAGCCACATACAGTAGGAAATATGATTAAAAAAAGTTATTTTTATAAAACGGTCACTATATCCTGACAGTAGTACATGAAACAGGTAATCTGAAAAAAATCATGTGCCTCTGAGTCCTCCGATGAGAAAATTTGTGACCCGGCAGAGATAGTAGCACCGCCCACCAGCCGGAGCAAACTTTCCAATTTTACAGCTAAACAGTACACTACAAGATGTTTCTGGAAACATTTGAGGAGAGAAATAGGCATTACGGTAACTGAATATTGATTCATATTTGATCAGCGCTCCCTAGTTTGACCGCTTGATCGGAGTTCGCGAGTGACTGACAGCTGCTGCCGTTGAATGAAGAGCCAATATGAACGCTCTCTCTCTGAAATGACCTGTGATTGGTCAAAGTCTTCCGTCACGGGCTAGATTTTCTAAAGCCCGAAAGCAGAGCCATGAGGAGGTGCAGAAGTCCATTTTTCTCTCAGAACACTTGAATAACAATATGCTGAAAGATTATTATGGATTTTTTGCGCAATGCTGCCAAAAACATTCTGCCTACTGCAGGTTTAAGGTTAGGCATTGACCTCGAATGGTAAAGGTTAGTATAGGTCGTCGGGCGGAAAATCTCTCAAGAGTTTTTGCATGTTTTTGCAATTACGGGGTTACCTTAAACATGACAATTTCAAATAGCTGTTGCAACTCTGACGTTATGGTGCAAAATCATGTGATCATCATTGCCATCCTTCTGGCGTGTGTCTAGTCTAGGATGGTTATATTATAATGCATTGAGTTCTGTAAAGATGTAGAGCGATGCTGTCAGTCCTGCCTCAAGGTCATCTACATGGACAAGTGAAAATGAAACTATCCTGATTGTGGGAGGGAAGTGTATTATAGCATTTATTGCTCTACATCATTCCTTTGATTCTAATCTAGATATGTTGAGCAATGCATGCAGCTATTCACTTGTTCAGTTGGGACTTAGTATACTGTAGTCACTTGGTGGCTCTTTCAGAACGATTATAGATATTCGTAAAACGAGGAAGAGGTCAGAATGGGTACTATGTTTTGTTGTGTTTCTCCTCTGTGAGTTTAACCAGGTAGCTTGTAAATTAACAGCCACAGCACGTTTCAATATTCTTCATCTTTCTGTCATTATCTGCTACATGAGTAATTGATATACAAATGGATCTTTTGTGGGTTTCTTTAAGCACTTAAAGTATGAAATGTAGTCACTATGCAGCAGAATACCCCCTGTCAGTGTAATCATTATATGCAGTATCATATATTACAGTATATCATCTGCAAAAAGGATGCTTTTTTTGTATGTAAAATCAAGATTAACTAAGTACAACATAATTCTTTCCTTTCGCTATAATATGAATTCTAATGATATATGTGATGAGGCATCAAACTGTGGAGAGATATTTAGCAATCAATGGAACAATAGTTAATTTATTACACAAGGGATATAAACCAATAAAAAAGTAAAAGTTTATTTCATCCACCTTGTATTTTGTATTGTCTTTCAGTGCTTGTTATTTTGTAATTGTTTTTCTTTTTCCTTTGAAAGAAAGGGATTTACTTAACGCCCAGTGACCATCACAGCAGTTATTCCCTGTTGATACCGATGGCAGGGGGAAGCATAAAGTAAAAGCTGAACTAAACAGAAACCAAAACTTTACATTATGTCTTAACCACTGCATGGCTGTGCCACCACACATTTTGAAAAAATGCTGAGCTCAGTTACAGTACTTTGTTGCCAGGGGATTTTCTTGGTCTTTGAGGGTTGGCTGGCCAAATATAAAAGGTGGATTCCTCTAAGTCACGCGGTTGGCTATAAACTAAAACTGAAAAAAGAAAACGAAAGCGAGCGCATAAATATAAAACCTGTTCTTGTCAACATTATCACTTGACTTGGCACTCTGCACTCCAAAGCAACACAGGTAAAGGTAAGGACTTTCTATTATGTCTACCAACAAAGTAAATTATCCTTATGTTATCATGATTTTGATTATAGGTGTTATTTTAGTGTATTATGGTGTTAGATAGTGCTAGAAAATGAAAAGAAATGAAACTTGAAACAGCACCTGTTTTATTTATTTGGTTTCTTTTAATGTCTTTCTCTTTATGACTTGTAAACTATACAGAAACACATTTTGTTTTTTATTTTATATACTGCAGAGTTGAGCCTTCAGTTTTCCTTCTTTAATTAATTGCTGAACTTGAAAGGGAAAATTGTCTTGACTTTTATTTCAATTTGTGTTAAATTTGGTCTACTGTCTTGATAGTTGTATCTACTGTATGTCTCCTGTTACCATCTTCTTATCCTTTTGTCACATTTTAACTGCTAACACAGATTGCATAACACGTTCTATGTATTTTATTAATTATTTGCATTGTATTGTTTAGCTTTTCACAATCTTTAAACATCAACATTAGCAATTATTATCTTTTTTTCCACTAAGAGTCTTCAATTTTAGACAATAAGAAAATTTCTTCTCCAGAACTTTTTATTTAAATTCATGCATATTTACATGTAAATGTCTTACTTTGCAGCACAGTGATGGGAGGAGGTAAGTTTTGACCTGTTTCAAATTTCAGCTCGTAAGATGTTCCAAATATTGCAAAAGTTATTAACATTTTTAATAATGCTAACATTCACAAAAAAGAATGCATGATGTGGATGACGTTATAAAATACAGCTTTGTCTCACTGTATGTCAACATAATATATTTCTCTTTAGCATATTTCAGTCAGCCATGGAGAGCTATGCCGAAGTGAGTATGAGTTGTCACAATGTTGTGCATTCAATCATAAAAATAATACAGTATTTTATTCTAATGGGTTTTTTTTTTATTAAAAGGGACAACCAGGAGGATCTTGATTTTGTGAAATCCTACCAGCCTCGAAACAAAGAAGTCAAACATCTCAGAATTCTGCTTCATGGACCGGTCGGTGCTGGCAAGTCCAGTTTCATCAACTCTGTTGAAAGTGTTTTAAAAGGCAGAGTCACCGTTCGAGCTTTGACAGACGCAATCTCTGGAAGCAGCTTTACCCAAAACGTATGAATAACTGTTAATTGTGGGATAACTGATCATATTGGTGCATTTCCACTGATAATTACAGTTCACTAATCCAATATTTAGCTTTATACCGTGCTCCGCTGAAAATTCTGGATTCTGATTGGTTGGAAGGTGTCGATTAACATTTAGTAACCGGACAGTTTAAAGATGCAGCTGTAAAATAATTGGGCCACATTTGCCATATCATATGTGGGCCATAAGGCTCACGCCCAGGTTAGCTAGTGCATACTGTGCCGTATATTTCAGCCCAGTTGCTCAACTATTTGTGAAATAGTCACAAAATTGAATGTATTGATTCATGTACAAAGCGTCAGTATGTGACGAGTTGGAATGTGTAGAATTGCAATTTTATCTGGGATTTGCTAAAAATGATGCAAATAACTACACCTTCTGCTTTACAGTACACAACTTTTAAAATCCACAAAGACCCTGAGAGCTTTTACTCTTTCATTTTCAATGACATCATGGGCTTTGAGCAAGAGACGGACAGTGGAGTTCACGTGGAAGACGTCAAACTGGCCCTGAGAGGACATGTGAAAGAGGGTTACGAGGTACAACCCTTTAAACTCTGACATTATTTAAGTTATATACTTACTGTTTTGCATTTAACACTTATAAAACGCATTGTATTGTGCCAAAAGCTATTGTTTAACTGCTCTATTAAATAGTTCATATTTTAAATTGTTTTCTAGTTCGTTCCTGGAGGCCAATTGAAGGAGACTGATCGGGACTACAAGTTATCTCCCACTCTGGATGACAGAGTTCACGTTCTGGTTTCTGTCATTCCTGTTAACTCAGTATCTTTGATGAGTGACAAAGTTGTGAAGAAGATGAGAGACATCAGACTATCAGCCAGCGAAATGGGTAAGAGCAGACATCACAATCTGTGGGGACTAGGGCTGTCAAAGATAACGGAATAATAACTTGTTAATGCAAATTGGGATTTTTTGGGTTGCAGTTTTACAGCTAGAGTGAAGATACTGGCATCATATTTAACTAGAAAACCTGATGAATCCATTGGTACCAACCATTTCATACTAGCTTGTCGCGAATGATGTTAAATAACACTCCAAACTTGCGCTAAATTGTGTCGAGGAAAAACTGTCATGGCCATTTTCAAAGGGGTCCCTTGACCTCTGACCTCCAGATATGTGAATGAAAATGGGTTCTATGGGTACCCACGAGTCTCCCCTTTACAGACATGCCCACTTTATGATAATCACATGCAGTTTGGGGCAAGTCATAGTCGAGTCAGCACACTGACAGCTATTGGGCTTGAGTTTGCCATATGATTTGAGCATATTTTTTATGCTTAATGCATGACCTGTGAGGGTTTCTGGACAATATCTGTCATTGTTTTGTGTTGTTAATTGATTTACAATAATAAATATATACATACATTTGCATAAAGCAGCATATTTGCCCACTCCCATGTTGATAAGAGTATTAAATACTCTACAAATCTCCCTTTAAGGTACATTTCGAACAGTTAAAAAATGTGATTAATCGCGATTAACTATTGACAATCATGCGATTAATCATCACGCTTTAATATTTTAATTCATTGACAGCCCTAGTGTGAACTTATGGTGCCATATTGGGTTTTATAAGTCAAAATAACATTTTTTTAATTTTTTTTATTTAACCAGATAGTACTCAAATGCTTAAAATACTGATCAGGTTTCTGTCTTGACAGGAATTCCTCAACTGGCTATTCTCACCAAAGTTGATGAAGCCTGTTCTAAGGGGAAAAAGAATATAGACAAAGTCTATAAGAACAAGTACCTGAAGAAAATGGTAGGGTCTTTTTTTTCTTGGAATGCAATTTAAGTAAAATTTTGGTCACCGCTTTGTAATTTACTGATCAACTGACATGCTGTTACTTAGGTCAACCAATTCAGCATGTTGCTAGGCCTTCCACCCAACTGCATCTTTCTTGTGAAGAACTACGAGTCAGAAAGCAACACGAACGATGACACTGATGCGCTGATACTGAGCGCACTGAGACAGATGATTACCTTTGGAGAAGACTTCCTCGACAACCTGTAGACCGACATACAGCTGAGGCAAACCTTGTATGATCAAAGCATGAAAACAAACAGTAATGCACTTGTTATATTTATGTTCATTTTCAAGCATGTTATTCATATACTGCAGTATTTATATCCAGACTGGTCTCCTAAAAATTACATTTCCACACAACGAAACTGCATGCGCTTGTCAAGTATATTTAGAAGGAAATGCCTTTTCTCCCGGATTACATTTGTTTTTGACGTATCACACTTGTATACGGCCTTGGTTGTACTTACGCAAGGTGGTCGCACACATGAGCTAACGTTTACATCTTTTACACTCCATGCGGGTTTCTCCTAGCAGCTCAAAGTTCTCCATTTTTTCCGCCCATCCACGTCCGCGTATAGTTAGATAAAATGTTGGCACGGAACCCCCCGTGAAGGGCCATGTCTGATAGTGTGATGACTTTGGCCGTGTGGAGACTTGCGACCTTTGCAGATGCAGCAAGCATGGGCGCCAGAAGTGAGGGGGGGCCAAGGGGCCATTGGCCCACTTTACGGCCCTGTCCTACTTTCACTGTAAAAAAGATATTTCAATCATTCCCGTTCACCCCGTGTGTGTCCAGACTGGAAGGTGTCAGAAGTGTGTTTTACTCTACAGATGTGCTCTCATTTTAATCTGGTCAGCAACCAGCAGTGACCAGCAACCGCAACCTGAAGTGAAGTGTTTATTTACGTTTCACGTAAATTTTTTTTTCGACATTACGACATGAGGTTGATGCTTGATAAAAAAAGCACTGAATAATGTATTTATCCACATTTTGCAACAGTCAAAGCAGAGTGTGGATCTTTATCCAATCATAATCAACCATTGTAGCCTCATTCAAATGAACTCAAAGTGATCTGAGATCCAGCGCGCTACAGTTTCATAATGAACCCAAAATATTTTTACACTTCACAACTGGAGGGCTGGCCCTCACCGGGCGCGTCGTCCGGTGCGCCGCGACCGAGGTCTGCTTTGAAAGGCCCTCGCCGCTTCCCGGGGCCATGGAGTTCTCGCTGTGCAGTGCGTCCTCTCCCCCTGGCGACTGTCCTTAGTGCGAGGCGTCTGCGGCGATGTCGGCACCCCGTCTCGTTTACCGTGCTGATGCTGTGTGAGTTTTTGCCATCAGCATTCATAACCATACAACCTTTATGATTAAATTGTTTACTAGAGCACCAAGTTCTTCAGAGATCTACCATCTTCATTTTGCTCTCAAAGTGCTCCGGATTGATGCATTTCACTTTAAAATGTTGAAAATGTTCGTCCGGGTGAGCATGACCCTGGAAGGGTCCGAGGTCACCCATCACAGTCTCTCAAAATCCTGTGCGAAACACTGTATTAGCCTACATCGTCCAAAGCTGGCCTCCCCACTTCAAAACTCACGAGGTCGGGACTGGATGGATGGGTCAAACAAACACGGGACTTTCACCCAGGAGACCGCTGTGTCCAGTGTGAAACCACTTACGTCACCTACGTTTGTTACGTAACAAACATATTTTAAAGCAGTGTGTAACATCTGGCGGCATCTAGCGGTAAGGTTGCAGATTGCACCCTCCCCCGTGTGCAAAGCTTGTAGGAGAAATACGCTGGCTGACGCGAAAACGCGATTGGCCCTATCTCGAGCTGTTGTAAGAGTAGCGTAGGTCATTTGGAGACTAGCAGAGTCAGTGCGTAGAGTGTGCGTGGGAAGTGAGTGGTGAAGCAAGAGAGAGAGAACGGTGGCGAATGAATGCAGTGGAGCAGAAGAGGGAGTTAGTTTAGCTTTGAGAATATCAAGTGAATGTTCAGTGGTAGTTGCAGTTTGTGCTGAAATAAATGCTGCAGCTCCTCAAGACCACCAGGGGTTTCCTGTGTTCCCGGCGGCTGAGTGGAGTGACGGATGTTAACTGCGGATCACAGTGGTTTTTCCGTTCTGGATAGAAGACCCGCTCCATATGTAGATATAAACGGCTCATTCTAAGGTAACGAAAACACAACGATTCTTATTTTCAGGGGATTATATGCTAAAGAAAACAATAATATTATCTTACATTTCTGCCAATTGATCCCCCTAAATGTTACACACTGTTCCCTTAACCCAAACCATGATCTTTTACTTAACTTACCAAGTACTTTTGTTTAAATTCACAACGTTAACCACGTTTAAAACTGTCGTACATTTCTCTCTAAATGTAATTGAGAAGGCAGTTTCGTTGTATGGGAACATAATTGTTAGGAGACAGGGTTGTTCATATATTTTCGTGTATATCATTATTATATTATGTGAGGCATCATTACATGCTTTTTAGTTGAGTTTGAAATTGAGTAAAAAAAAAACTATTTTACTTTGTGAAATAATAAAAAAAATATGATTGTTTGTAGTGTGCAAGATTAAATGAAAGACATTGTGAAATAAATTATAAATAATCCAACAGATTGAATGTGCAATTAGTTCATTCTAAACTTTTCAAAATATGTGTTTATTGAATGTATTTTTTTTAATTTAATTCCAGCAGATTTTATTTCAAAATGTTATTTTTTCCAAACTCTGTTTTCATTTCACGATGTTGTTATTCCCCAATGACTGTTTTGTTTCCTAATGCCACTTCTTATCACAAAGTCTTTGTCTGTGATTAAATAATCTCTTCTCTGACTGCATTTACAACATTTCCAACTCTAGGGTGTCATTCCAGTGGAGAAAACAATTTAAAGTGCCCTCTGGGTGTCCTTCCAGTGGAGAAAAACAAGATAAAGTGCCCTCTAGGGTATCCTTCCAGTGGGGAAAAACAAGTGAAAGTGCCCTTTCAGTGGAGAAAATGTGATAAAGTGTTCTCTAGGGTGTCCTTTCAGTGGAAAAAATGTGATAAAGTGCCATCTATGGTGTCCTTCAAGTGGAGAAAACAAGATAAAGTGCCCTCTAGGGTGTCCTTCCAGTGGGGAAATATGAGAGAAAGTGCCCTCTAGGGTATCCTTCCAGTGGGGAAAAACAAGAGAAAGTGTCCTTTCAGTGGAGAAAACAAGATGAAGTGCCCTCTAGGGTATCCTTTCAGTGGAGAAAATGTGATAAAGTGCCATCTGGGGTATCCTTCCAGTGGAGAAAACAAGATAAAGTGCTCTCTAGGGTGTCCTTCCAGTGGAGAAAATGTAAGTGCACTCTAGGGTGGTCTTAAAATGGAAAAAGCATGATGCAATACCATAAATGCTGCATTATTAGTTAATTTATATTTTGTTGCTGCACTGACGTTATGGTGCAAAATCATGTGACCATCACATCCATCCTTCTACAGTGTGTCTAGTCTCGGATGGTTATATTATAATGCATTTAGTTCTGTAAAGATGTAGAGCACTGCTGTCAGTCCTGCCTCAAAGTCATCTACATATATAGTGAAAATGAAGCTATTGTGATTGTGGGAGGGAAGTGTATTATAGCATTTCTTGCTCTACATCATTCTTTTGATTCTAATCTAAATATTTTGAGCAGTGCATGCAGCTATTCACTCCTTTAGTTGTGACTTAGTATACTGTAGTCATTTGGTGGATAGTTCCTACATACAGTGCGCATGTGAGGGGTAAATTCTTTCAAGTCACATGACCCAAAGGAAACCGAAAGGATGCCAAAACATTTAAAGCTGCGTGGCCTCACAGGATATGCACCACTGTATCACCCCAAACAGGCGGCAACAACTACGCTCTTAGGTATACATGAATGTCTCATAAATAACTCACTTCTAAATAACTATCTGCTTTAATTTGTCCTCAAGAATCTGTGGTTAAGTTCTATGGTCACAGAATTTGTCAAAGTGATAAAAAGAAAATTGGAATACAGTTTAAAAAACTTCCTCAACTTTTTCAATTTCAGAGTCATTACTTGAAGTAAACCATCACCACTTCTTTCCGCAGGCACAACAGCTGAGGTAAGATTTTTTTTTTCTATTTATACTGATAAATGT
>CAKALU010068711.1:98506-109648 GCA_916700995.1 Hozukius guyotensis | reverse complement strand
TATGGATAAAGGATATGTGTGTATATATTTGACCAGGAATATTTCAAACAAAACATTGGAAGGACCCCTGATTTGTTTTTGTTTTTGTGTCCTAGACCTCTAACAATTTAGCATGATTTATATTTATTTATTTTATTTTATTTATTTATCTATTTATATTTATTTTTGTACACTTGTTTTTTTTGAGTGCCCTCTGGGTATTGTCATGGGTGGGATATCTATCAGTCCAAACATGTTTGTGCAATGGATTGTCAGAGTTGTATTAACAAAATTCAGAAATAAACTCTGTTTAAAAAATAAATAAAACCCAACATTAAACTTATCTGTGAGGTGACTGCAAGGAGCTGGCCCCCTTTCTACGTCAGGATGACCTCACTAAAATTCTGATCACTGAGGCTAACTGACACATTGATAGATCCGGATAAAAACTATGTGCTGTATGGGTTGTATTATCTTTTATATTGCACTATCTCTTTTTTTTACTATTGTATTATCTTTTTTAGCACCTATGGGATTGTCACAATCTAATTTCGTTGTACTTACAATGACAATAAAGGGCTTGAATCTTGAATATTAAGTCCAAACAAACAGAAGTTGTTAATGAAATGTAGCTCGAAATTTAGGCTGTGGGTTGCCTTTACCTTGAGTGACCTAACTTGGTGAGCCAGATTGCGATCTTGGATTATTAAATTATTAAATCACAATAAAACCTATCTCTGAAGTGACTGCAAGGAGCTGGCACCCTTCCTACGTCACGATGACCCCTTTAAGCTTCTGATCACTGAGGCTGACTGACACACAATCCGCATAAAAACTATGTGCTATATGGGCTCTATTTGAGTCAATAACGTCCATTATCAACATAATTACACACATCAGGTACAAGTGGTATGTTTAAGTGTGCCTGCCAGACAAAACTGACTAATTTAAAGCCATTTTAAGGGGACAAAACACCACTTTTCTGTCGGTTAAAGTCGTGTCAATAGACGGTTTAAAGACCCCGTCGCTAGCATTAGCTCAGTTAGCTTCCAGTCACCAACCGCTCAGCCAACCGTCGCCTTTCTTTAACAAACAACCGGTGTTTGTCGCTTCCAGTGAGTCGCATCTGTAAAGGAGATTGTAGCCTACGTACCTGCCGTGAAACCAGTCTTTACAGATGTCGCACTCGATCATGAACCGGCTCACATCGTAGGGCTGCCGGCAGACACAGTACAGCGGGGCCGCCGCCATCTTCCTACTGTCCCCAAACAACGCAGGAATGAAGCGGGGCGGGGATTTAAACAGCGTCCGGAAACAGCCGAAGAGAGAGAGGGGAGAGCCGAGCGGACACGAAATCCTCCATTCTAAGGCGATCCCACCTCTGACGTCACGTTCCAAATTATTCATTTCCATCTGGTTGTGTGGGCATATACTAACAATAGACACAAACTTTTTTTCAACAAAGGAATGACATAATGGTATTGTTTTTGGGCATTTGATCAGATTGAGATTGATGTTCAGCAAAATCTGATGATTAAACAAAATGAATAATAACTAAAGGAAAATGGTGAGTCTCATAGGCCTTAGTGAGTAAATTATATATCTGGGAAATCTGGGATAGTTTATATATTATATTATATTATCATTCTATGATATATGAGTCATTAGAGGAGAAGTGAGAAAGGGGTAGGGAAATATAAGTTTTACTTCTACCTACTCCTTTTCGGACACTATTACTCTTGTTTTGTTTGTTATTATTTTGTATCTGTTTTTATTTATTTTTATGTTCGAAATAAAGTCTTTCATTCATTCATTCATTCATTCATTCATATATATTATACATAGTATATCATAATTTCAATTACCATTATGTGTAGGCCTACTTTTTAAAATTAGTTTTCACATTTAAAACATTTATACAAAAGTGCAGAAATGTTTTTCATCTTTTTATTGTTTAATAAACAAACAGACAAACAAAATCAAGAACAATAACATAATCATGTATAACAACATAATACCCATATTCATAAATAATATTAATAATGTTATTTTTATTATCATTATTGTTGTTAACAATAATGATAATAATTAAAACAATAATAGACTAGGTGTGTGTGTTTGTATGTGTGCATGGCGGTTTAGATTAAACAAATTCTATAGCAAATTATAAAAAATTATATTACAATCTCACAGCTACTCAAGCAGATATGTAATGAAAGGCTGCCATACGCTGATGTGTAGGCCTATTTAAATATATTTTTAGAAGGTTACTTTTTTATAAATTTATTTAAAAAAATTTAACGATTACAAATGCATGAGAAGTTTTTCTTAAATTGTAACCCAGGACCCAAAATCTTCACACAAAATGTCACGATATGATGCACAGGCATTTAAAAGTATCTATTCTATGTAATAATGAGGGAATAAAAAGCGATACATTATATTCACATTTTGCTCCATATTGCTGTCAATTAACAATGAACAAAAACACATAATACGGTGTTAAACCATGTGTAAAAAGTGTTTTAGCTGACTGAAAATACCATCGAGTAGCTACTTCCAAATGTGCAGCATCAGCACCGACTTATCAGAAACCTAAAAGCGCAGCTGATGTGATGTACAGAAAAAAAGCATAATTGTGTCACCCAATCCAAAACTGCTCTATCAGCAGAATATTTGCAGAGTAGCAGAGTTTATCTTCCTCAAGTTCTCACACCTCTCCTCAGCAAAGAGCGAGTACCTTTGATAATATTCTCAACCTACGGCAGACACTGAAGAATAGCATAACCAAAACACAACATCCACCCCTGGTATGTCTCCATGGAGCGTGTCTGACATGCCCTACGTGCTTGTGTGGTGAATAGCAATGGGACCACCGACCCACAGCTTGATCTGTGAGCTGACAGCACCCATCCCCCCACACGCCCATCTGTGCTGCTCTGCATAGGCAAGCAGGCTCGGTGCATGCAGAGACTCATGAGCACTGAAGACACGTGTGATTCAAACCAGTTCATCTGCGGATCTGTTTTTTTTTTTTGGTGCATTCTCAGCCTGCAGCAGGATGTAAACATCTCCTTCTTTGTCCTCAGGGTGATAATAAATATAATGACAGCCTGCACCAGTTGGTTGTAGATCATTATCTTGTCATCACATAAAGGTTTTCTCTCTTGCAACTTCATGTCTAGTGTGCAGATCCACCACACGCCTGTAAACACTCCTCCTGGAAGTTAATTATCCCTTGGAAGTGGAGGTCAGTGCTTCTTCAGATGTGTTAGTGTCACTGCTGATGAATGGAAATAGACAACTTCTCCAGTTCTGACATGAATCCTGTGATCACTAACTGTAGATAAGTTTCAGTTTTAAACATTACCAGTGCTTTACTACCACTAATATAACAATATTTGATTAGTGTATGGATGAATGTTACAAAATGTAATGTCCCGTTGCACATAACAAAGTGTAATACATATACAACTACAATATATATTTAAAAAAGGAAGAAAACAGACTGTAGTTTCATCAAAATATGGAAAGTGAAACAAAATTCTGCACTGGTGGCTTTGGGTTTCACTGCAAACAATGACTAGACTAACATCCTTCTTGTCTGCCTTTAGTCATACTAATCAATCAGCGGATACTGCTAACCAAAAAAAAACCAATGTCAGATTGCATAAGCATTAGTGATATCAAAGCATTGCTTATTTTAACATTATGCTATAACACATCAGAGAATGGAAACAAAGGGATAATGGACCAGTGAAAACAAACAAACTTTACCAAACTTAAAAAATATGTTGATTAGATATTGACAAGTCTGTGCTACATGCAGCGGTGGAAGAAATATTCAGCAAAGTGTATAAATACACTGTTAGAAGTAAAAGTGATGCATTAATTTGTACATCACTTTGGTAAGAGTACAATAATAAAAGACTGCAATACGCTGTCATTAATACTGCATTTATACTATACATTTCAATATATATTCTTATTTAATTCTTATTTATACTATTCTTATTCTTTTCTATTTATTATTTATAAATACTGTATATATATATAATATTATTCTTTTTATTTATTATTCTTATTTGTATTATTTATTTATATTTCACTACATATATTGTGTTATATATTGTAGCATTATGTACATAATTTAAATGTTACATACTTCTTTATTTCTAATTCTTAGATTTCTTATGCTTTATATAAGAGCAACTGTAACATTTTTCACCACAATTTAAACCAATAATAACATATCATAATTTATTAGTTTATTTATATTTTTTTTATTAATAATCTAAGCAACTACCAAATAAGCTACCAAATAAATGTAGTGCAGTAAAATGTACAATATTTGCCTCAAAAATATAGTGGGGTGGAAGTATAAAGTAGCATAACATAAGAAATACTCAAGTAAAGTATAAGTATCTCAAAATTTTACTTAAGTACAGTACTTGAGTAAATACCAGAACTGGCTAAATGAGAAATGAGAAATCATTGCACATATTAGGCTATTAGATTATAATTAAATAAGTTTGATTAATGTATCGTAATGTAATTGTATTGTGTATGGGCCCAATTATATTATATTGTATTATATTATATTATATTATATCATATCATATTACATTATATTATATCATATATTATATTATATCATATTATATTATATTATATTATATCATATTATATCATATTATATTATATCATATCATATCATATCATATCATATTATATTATATTATATCATGTCATATTATATCATATTATATTATGTTATATTATATTATATTATATTATATCATATCATATCATATTATATTATATTATATTGTATTATATTATATTATATTATATTATTTTATATTATATTATATCATATTATATTATATTATATTATATCATATTATATTATATTATACTATATTATATTATATTATTTACATGATTCTACTAAAAGAAGCATCAGTTTTAGTATTAAAGCGCCACCTCCTGACAGAACAGCGACATTGCACCGTGCGCGTTCACGTTGTGCGGGGCGCGCACGTTGCGCACTCGCTGACGTCACAATTTTCCCAAACAAGGAAGAGACGACCCCCCCCCCATGCACGTCACCATGGATGCATCATGGTGCACTAACATTCAGATATTATTCAGACAACAGCTGTAACTTATTGAATATGACTTCCAGAGATCCTGACATCTAATCAGATGATAAAAGAGGTAAGATTAATTATTAATAAATGGTGCTGTGAACACTGTGCTGCTTTAGACGGTTAGATTAATATCTTCACTTCATAAATAATATCTACTGTTAATACTGCAGGACTTTGCAGCATATATCTCATTATTGACTGTATGCAAACCTCATCATTATTATTTTTTAAAATCTTTTATTGTTTCACTGCAGTATTGCAATGCTTATATATAGAGATGTAAGGTATATTAGTATGTTATGTAGGGTATTTACTGTGGTGTTTGTGTTGAGTGCATGATATATTCAGCATGTCTGATCAAACAATAATATCCAAAATATCTGATGGTTTAGGGACCAATATTAAAATCATTAGTGTGATATATTTTAATAAGCCAATGTAATATTATTGACAACCTAATTATCATATTCGTTCTTTTATTATATATTTTATTATAGTAATAATTCAATATATATATATTGAATTGTATTACTATTTTCTGGAAAGCGCTTTGTACTTAAGCTTGGAACGTGCTATATAAAATTGTTATTATTATTAATGGATATCATTTAAAAAAACAAAAAACATTTAAATTTTTTTAAAACAAAACCCCCAGCAGATTATATGATATTTTATTTTATTAATATTTTCTGGAAAGCACTTTGTGCTTAAGCTTGAAAAGTGCTATATAAAATTATAATAATAATAATTGCAATTATTATTATTATTATTATTATTATTTAATGGACATAAAAATATTTTAAAAATAACTTCTAAAAACAGAAGATTATATATTATTTTTTAAAAATATATTTGTATTGAATTTTAATTACTATTTTATTTTAAGATATTTACAAAAACTATATTTCAACTGAGGCAAAAGTTGTAGAAAAACATTTGAAATTGATTTGCAAAAATAAATACTGCATGTTTTATTAATCTGAGATGAAGTAATTTGTGCTAATCTTTTTTTGCAGACACTTGGAAACAATGTTTAGTAATAAGTCTGCAAAGCTACTAATGAAATCTTCATCTGTAACAAGCATCAGTGTTACCGTACAACTCCAATAGAAAGTAGACACGTGGTGGTATTTGCATGATATGAATGTGTTTCCCCTTGGTAATAAAATGTATATTTGTATCCTAAATAAAACCATTGAGGTCCTGAATGTAACCCTGACGTATGCACTGTGTTTTATTCGTGATGGAGGAGGTGGAGAGCAGCCCTGAACCTGAAGATGAGGCGTCTGTCTCGGCGGAAAGCTCTGAGCTTGGTGAGGGAGCTGGACGCCTTCCCCAAAGTGTCGGACAGCTACGTGGAGACGTCGGCCTCGGGAGGAACAGGTGGGTCACTCCTCTGAAAACACAAACAATAACAACAACACAGTAAATATATCAGTAACAGTAACCGCCCTGTCTTGTCTCATCCACAGTGTCGCTCATAGCTTTTGGTGCCATGGCTCTTCTGGCCATCTTAGAGTTCTTTGTTTATAGAGACACTTGGATGAAGTATGAATATGAAGTTGACAAGGATTTCTCCAGGTTAAGCATACTTATCTTATCACACAAAAACATTCCCAAAACAAACTTATATTTACAGTATATGGCAGGAAGTTATTCTCACTCTGCTTTTTCATCATTTACAGTAAATTGAGAATAAACATTGACATTACAGTTGCCATGAAATGCCAGCGTGAGTATCCAACCTCATTCCTGTAGATATCAATGAAGTGCATTATGGGTGTAAATATGTGTCAGTTTCATGCATTTTATGTGTGTGATTGCAGATGTTGGAGCAGATATTCTGGACCTGGCTGAGACTATGATCACATCCAGCGGCCTCCAGTACGAACCTGTGAGTGAAGCACGTCAAATTCTCTGTTAGAAGCATTTTCTTTCAAGCTTTTAGAGCTTTTTTTCATAACTGCATCTCTTCTCTTTGTATATTTGTTCAGGTTATTTTTGAACTGACTCCACAGCAGAGACTGTGGCAAAGGTAAGTTGGTAACCATCTACTGTAGGTAATACACTGACTATGGAGTAGTCAGTAAGTATACAACCCCACTTCAAAAAATCTTAACTAGACCTTTAAAAGTGTATTTAAGGTGATAAAACTTGCAGGCACACTGAACAAGAGACAAGAAAAGTTGAAACTTTAGGTTTTAAAACTATGTAGAAAAACTGGAATAGTTGCATATCTACATTTCAGATGTAGTTTGTCTACAAGTTTTGTTTTTTGTCCTCAGGACGTTGCTTCTCATACAGAACCGGCTGAGAGAGGAACACGCTCTTCAGGAAGTCCTTTACAAAACTCTCCTCAAAGGAGGTCCCACTGCCCTGCCCCCACGGTCAGCTACACACATGCAAACAATTCTTCATTAATCTGACAAAAAGCAAATAAAGTTTTGTTCTCTGCACAGAATTAGATTAGATATACTGCTGATTAACAGTTAAAGAGTCAAATTATGTGCTTAATAATTGTGTGTGTAGGGAGGATGCCTCTATGGAGCCGCTCAACGCTTGCAGGATACACGGGCACGTCTACGTCAACAAGGTGGCGGGAAACCTACACATCACTGTGGGAAAGTAAGAAACTAGAGGAATTGCCTATAAGGTGCTGGCAGATGTAACTAGAGGTCGATCAGGAATTCCTCACCACGATTCAGCTGTAGAATTTGTGTAAATATGAGAAACGGATATAATTATATAGAGCTTTGGTTGACACCAGTCCCTCTTTTGTCTTTTCCAGGCCGATCCACCATCCTCAGGGTCATGCCCACATTGCAGCTTTTGTGAGCCACGAGAGTATGTAACTTGCAACTTGCATCTTTGTTTAAACAGTACAGCTTTTTAATAATCTGCTCATGGTGCAAACTAAATTATGACAGCTAAATTGGAGAAAAGAGACGACAGATGTTAGTTGCACAAATCCTCCTCAGGGCATTTCCTTTCAATGAATGATTTATACATCAATGATGCTATTTTTAGACATGTTATTTGTAATCACACTCTTTAAACAGCAACTATCTACAGGCCTAAAAGTGCAGAGTACATTTTTTCACTTGTTCGGTGATTCTCCACAGCCTTGATTGAACCTGAGCTGTTTTCATCTTTGCATGGCAGCGTACAACTTCTCCCATCGAATAGACCATTTATCTTTCGGGGAGGAGATACCGGGCATCATCAATCCTCTGGACGGCACCGAGAAAATCACCTATAACCGTGAGTTACGGCTGTATTTCAAGAGATAGGAGCGGATAAAACATATGATGGCAGAATTAATGATGCGTTGGGACATTTATTGAATCATGAGTTGACTCAGACTGTCCTTGGCTCACCTTTGATGATCACTGCTAAGTAGGTATTATAGATAACACGATAGAGTTGAGTAAGTTTCATTGTGAGTTTCTTCAGCTGTATTATACATATTTTTCCTTCTTGAAATTGATGTAAAAACCTAAAATATGTTCTGTTTTATTACAGACAACCAGATGTTCCAGTACTTTATCACAGTGGTTCCAACCAAACTAAACACATACAAGATATCTGCAGACACGCACCAGTTTTCTGTGACTGAGCGGGTGAGTAGAACCAGGGCCGACTTATGGCATAGGCCATATAGGCGGTCACCTAGGGCGCCACCTTATGGGAGGTGCTGGTCGCCAATAAAATAAAATAAAATAAAATAAAACGAAATAAAATGAAATAAAATGAAATAAAATGAAATAAAATGAAATAAAATAAAATAAAATAAAATAAAATAAATAAAAAGGCCATATAGGCAGTTGCCTTGGGCGCCACTTTGTGGGGGCACTGGTCACCCTCAAAATGAAATGTAATTAAAAAAAAAAAGATAAAATAAAACAAAACAAAACAAAACAAAACAAAACAAATAAAATAAAATGTATAAAAAATAAATAAATAAATAAATAAAATGTAATTAAATAAAATGTAAATAAATAAAATGTAAATAAATAAAATGTATTTAGAGGGCTGGTTGCCCTCTAAATACATAAAATAAAATAAAATAAAATAAAATATTTTTTTTTGTCTTAAAACATGGTGATGTCTGATGTGTGTTGCGGTTTACAGGGCTAGGGTTAGGGTTCTGGTGGGTTGAACCCTAACCCTAGAGCGGCGCTGGCGGAGGGGGCTCCAAATCGGAATTTCGTCTAGTAGAACAAGAATAAAAACCTGATACCGCACCAACGCAAAACAGAGGATGGACAGAGGATGAAGAGTTTAACACTAACCGCCATGATGTTTCTTTCCAAGGAGCGGGTGATAAACCATGCGGCGGGCAGCCACGGCGTCTCCGGCATCTTCGTGAAGTACGACACCAGTTCTCTGATGGTGACAGTCAGCGAGCAGCACATGCCGCTGTGGCAGTTCCTGGTGCGACTTTGCGGCATCATCGGGGGAATATTCTCCACGACAGGCAAGTCTGGTTTCACCTGCAACCACATTTATTTATTTTATTAATCAAGGATAGTACAGACAAACACTGTCACATAGGAAGAAGAAACATAAGTAATGTATATGGAGCTTTAAATTCAAAGTATAACAACTAAATACACTGCATAAAGGAAGTAATTTAATCTAGAGTTGAATTAAAATGTGTGTCTCTTTTAAGGCATGCTCCACGGGTTTGTTGGCTTCTGTTTTGATGTCATCTGCTGTCGCCTCAAACTTGGAGTCTACAGGGCCAGAGAGGTGAGTCTTTACAACATAGTTTATGATCTTCACCTCATTCAAAGTACAGGTTTCCTCAAGCCTAATAAAGAGAAAGAGACTGTCTCTAATACTGTAATATCAGAAAGAATTGTTTCTCTCTCTAAACTTCACAATGAAGCAGATCTATCAGACTTACCTGTACTGAATCTATTCCAGGACGTGCAGCTACACAACCAGATGAACAATCTAAACAATCACCAGACTCCGTTGTTGGCCGACGACATCCCTCAGGAGTAGCCGCTTTTCAGTGACCAGGTTTTGATCATCATCAACTTTCATAAAATCGTGTCTTTCTACTGAAAAAGCAAAGCTGTCTGTCAAACACTGTGCTGTTGAAAAATGGTAAAGTTCACATCAGATCATTGCACTTTAGGAAAATGTGTTCCCTCTGTGACTGCAGTCATACATGTGTTTTAAACATTATTTCCTTCTGTGATGGAGTTTGTTTCTTTAGAAATGTTGTAAGCTCTCTGTTTCATTTGCTGTAATAGCACATCAAATTGTTTGGTTGGCATTAAAGTTTAAATATCAGCAAATTGAAAACTATTTCAAAGCATTAATGTGTGGAAAACATTTAACATTAGGACGTATTATGCTTATTTTCCTCTCTAACTAGCTTTATTTGAGGGCATGTCAAACTAGCTGTTATGCAAATGTGTTACTTGGTGACATCACCATGTTACAGAAAAAAAGGCGTGACTTCAATCAAGGCGTTTCAGGCAGTTCAGGAGCAGAGTTTCTGTGGGGGAGAGTAACTCCCTTTGGCATGGACTTTGGGCTTTGTAATTTTGCAGACATTTAACATGCATAAACAACTATACAGTATAACACACTAAAGGAAAGGGAAAAGCACCAGTGTTAAGAAAATCGTTTAGAAACATTGTTGTCATCTCTTGTTTTTTAGTGTAAATCCAGCATCTTTTAAGACAGAAAAATCCAATGTTTAAGAGGCGACGTGAGACGACTCAAAAGTCGGCCTTCGTTGACGCTAGTTCTTTGATGTCGGGTTGGTGTTTCTGGGCCTTAAGCCCAAAGCTGAGATAACCCTGATGACATCACTGGGGTAATTTTTTTTTTTCAAACGTTGGAAAGCAAAAGAAGAGACAGAAGACATTATACAGCTGTTTTCACCAGCTGTGCAGTACTCCCCATGACAATTGTAAAATTACTTATAAGTATCAGTTTAATGTGGCTGGTAAGTTTGAGGTTTTGTAAATAAAGTACATTGTGAAGCAAA
>CAKALU010068711.1:73023-98486 GCA_916700995.1 Hozukius guyotensis | reverse complement strand
TTTCAGGCAGTTCAGGAGCAGAGTTTCTGTGGGGGAGAGTAACTCCCTTTGGCGTGGACTTTGGGCTTTGTAATTTTGCAGACATTTAACATGCATAAACAACTATACAGTATAACACACTAAAGGAAAGGGAAAAGCACAAAATCATAATAGGTCCCCTTTAAATCTTCAGTGAAGTCACAAAAAGATGTGGATGGTCTTCAAATACTTCTAAGGATCTCTAAGATGTGAACAATAAAATGATGCTAGTTTGGAGAGGATGACTGCACTAATTTAGTATTGGTGTCAATCCCAGTCTTTATTTTTTTTTATAAATGTGCATTTACACATCCCCAAAAAATCTGATATTTCCATGCTTTGATTTATCCTTATCGACTCTGAGTTCAGACATTTTGTGCACCAGAGACCAGTGTTAAGAAAATCGTTTAGAAACATTGTTGTCATCTCTTGTTTTTTAGTGTAAATCCAGCATCTTTTAAGACAGAAAAATCCAATGTTTAAGAGGCGACGTGAGACGACTCAAAAGTCGGCCTTCGTTGACGCTAGTTCTTTGATGTCGGGTTGGTGTTTCTGGGCCTTAAGCCCAAAGCTGAGATAACCCTGATGACATCACTGGGGTAATTTTTTTTTTTCAAACGTTGGAAAGCAAAAGAAGAGACAGAAGACATTATACAGCTGTTTTCACCAGCTGTACAGTACTCCCCATGACAATTGTAAAATTACTTATAAGTATCAGTTTAATGTGGCTGGTAAGTTTGAGGTTTTGTAAATAAAGTACATTGTGAAGCAAAGTTTAATGGACTACAGCACACTTGCACATTTTCTACCCTGGGGTTTCCTGTACCAACTGAGCTCTGCATTTGGTTTGCAAACAGCAAAGGCGGCACTTTGTTGTGAAATAAACACACACATAACGACGCCATTACAATAACTCTGTAAGAACAATTCTGACGATACCACTTCATCACACACGCCTCGTACGACTCATCCCCCTCTGAAGTTAAGAGGGCAGTTACCATAATTACACCACAGACATGAGCTTTGCATAAACATTTATTTAGTTGTGTCCCTTTTTCTCCCATATAGGCTCGTAACTGTTATGCATTTGTATTCTGTCAAAGAGTGAAGCCACAAACAATACTGTACACACAGTTTTCTCATTTGTTTAGTAAAAATCAGACTTGCCTGTCACACTTAAAACACTTTTGGTAGACTCTGCGGGAAGCTCTGTGGTGGAATCCTGTGAAGACCCTCACCAAGCAAAGATCAACAGTCAAATACAATTTTTGGTAGTCTATAAGAATAATATGTAGTTCAACTATTTACAGATCTTCCAAACTGGGGTCAAGGATGTAATACCATAAATCCCTTGTTTATAACCTAGCACTTTTGTGATTTAGGTCCAGACTAACATATAGGTCACAGTTTGTCTTGCTTATATAATAGTAGTCCATCTCCATATCAGGTTAAGGTATGGTGAACCTCAAGACTCCGTACTTGGTCCACTCCTTTTCACAATATTCTTCTGTTTGACAGCATGAAATTTTGCTCTTATGCAGATGACACTGAACTCTATATTTCAATAAATCCTAATGACTGCTCCAAGATCTGTCCTGTTTACTAGCAGTTTGAAAAAGATCTTGCTTTTCTTACATATAAATGAAGCTGAAATGCTCTTTTTTCTGGTTTAATTTGAAAAAAAATCCAGCTTTCAAGTAGCCTTTAAGCTTTCGCTTCTTATTCACACTAAGGATGATTTTATGGTCTTTCTTTTCATATAAATATATGATCTTTCTCAGCCATATTTAACAAACTTCATTACCTCTTCAGTATCCAGAGGCCTGCCTCAAGAACTAAAAGAAATATTCAGTCAATAGGGCTTTCATTTTCCCATTTCTCTAAGCATCGTTTGCTGCTATCTGGCTGTTTTTTTGTGGAAGAGCTGGGCGTCCTCTAACTCCAGTTGGTGCCTCATGTATTGGCATTACATTTGAGCGGTAACCATCCGTTTCTCCAATAAAATAAGACTACGATGTTTGAAAAACCCACAAGGATGTAAAACAACACTCTTCTTAAGGTATTTTTAGAAAGTTTACCAAGTTGCAACTCTGTTTCTTAAGACCCTTCATAAGAAGGTGACCGGCAAGCTGGGTTCAGATTAGGAAACAGATCGCCCTGAAGGGGTTTATTTCGTAATAATGACCCGGTAGCTGTACATTATCCCGCTTATTACATGGCAACTTAATTAAGAAATCAATAATTAAATACAAAAACGGTCCCCCAGAGTCCGACATCAGAACTGCGTCCATAGCAACGATCTGTTATACATAGCAACGGTCTGCTATGAAGAAATAACAGACTGTAGAATGCCGTAATTGACCAATCAGAATCGAGTATTCAACAAAGCCATGTAATAAGTGTTGTTAAACAACCTCCTGTTTTTTTCAGACATCTCCAGGTAATTATTACCCGCCTTTGTTGAATACTCGACTCTGATTGGTCAATTACTATGGTCAATCACTACGGTCTGTTATTTCTTTTTAGCAAACCATTGCTATGTATAACAGACCTTTGCAATGAACGCAGTTGTGATGTCGGACTCTGACGGACCATTTTTGCATCAAATTATTGATTTCTTTAGCAAGTAGCAGTGTAATAAGCGGGATAATGTACAGCTAGTGGGTCATTGTTGTGAAATATACCCCTTCAGGGCTTTACGTCACGGTGCCGCATCGAACCTGAAGGGGTTTATTTCACAACAATGAACGGCTTGCTGTACATTATCCCCTACTTATTTTACAGAGACATCATTGGTTACCAATGTGACTCAAATGTTACACTAATACATGAGAAGCACAAACTGGGCCTACGTCTCCTCCATCTTTGAAGTGACCCAGCTCCCTACTCTATGAAATTGCCTGCTCCAGCTTGGTCCCCTAACCTCACATACCTACAGTCTTGGACATCACTGATATTGGACTGGACCCATTCCTTGGACTTTTTAATTTTGGATTTACTACATTAGCATTGGACCTTTTAGAATCCCATTGTTGTATTTAGCATGTCCAATTACTACAACTTAATTTTAATTTGTAATTTTTCACCCCCAGCCGACTGAGGAGAGGGGGGTCCCTCTTTGAAATGCCTTTTGGGGTTTTGGGGGAGTTTGTCTTCTTAGAAAACTTCATTGGGAACTGTTGGGAGACACTGTACAGTATGTGATACTGGGCTATACAAATAAACTTGACTCTGATGTACTCTTATTTATATATAATACACTGCCAAGGTCTACCACATATATCAGACTAGCCTTTGACGCAAGTATAAATATGTAAAAGTAGTAAACTTAGTTTCAGTACAAACTGCTGTACAAACAGGCAAAAAGTGGATGAGCATTCAAACAAACACGTTCAAAGACATTATCGTTTGTGATAGTAAATAACCTCGACAGAAGGAACGATGGCGGATCTGTATGTTTCCGTATATGTAGTGATACTGTTGTCTTGTGTGGTCAGAATTTAGCTTCAATCTGTGGTTTGGCCTTTAGACGGACAACCACCAGGTAGATTTTGGGTGTAATCTTAAAAAGGCAGTAGATACACGTAATGCAAGACATACAGATATCCAAATCACCTGCGTATTAAAGAGAGGAGTTGGATACCCCCACAGTAAAAAAACAAAATAATCTTATAGAAATCGTTCTCCAGTGAAGCACTGCCATATTTCAAGTATGAAAAAAAAATCATCACAAGGCAAGGCAATGTACCGAGATTCAAGAGGATGGAAACAGGGAAAGAAAGTCACACAAAAGGCTTATTGTTGCATATATAATTGGCCACGTTGAGAAGAAAACGGTAGGTACAAAATTAATGACAACACTTTGTTTTTGGACGGGGTGTCTGGTGACTGAACAGTGACAGATTTCCAAACTAAACAAATAATTCATGGCTAGTAGACCTCTTTTCTTCCCTTCTGAGTGCTTCACACAACTGCAGCCTCCCTCCTGTAGAGAGCCCCCAGCTAATTCACACAAAAAGGAGGATTTAGAGTGTCCTGCGTGGACGGTCAGAGTCTCAGATGTTACAGCTAAAAGGCGAGGGCTGCTGCTGTCTCTGGTTCGAGGCGGAAGGGAGGAAGACTCAGTTGGTTATGGTGCTGGATGCGCGGAAGTAGGAGAGGAACTTGAAACAGAGGCTGACCACAAAGTACCAGATGTTTCTGGCCATCTGGGAGCGGGCGATAAACACCCTCCAGATGAAAACGACCAGCAGGGTGTTGAAGGTGTAGCGGATGTTCCTCAGTCTGGGAAAGAGAGGAAAGAACACAAGGGGTTTAAAAACACTGTATGAAGATGCGATTACACAGCTTATGAATACAATAAGTTTGTACTTATTGTGAATCTGCATGTTCTCCAGAAAATTTAGTCATGTGATGGATTTTGAAAACACTTTTCTCTTATCCTTAGGGTACATTTAGTAATTATGTTGAGTGAATGAAGCTGTAATTTCTCCTATTTGTCAGCCCCATCAGTGCCTTCATTCATTATGTGATTAAGAAACAAACCCTCTCATTTGTCCGGTGTTTTATGGTATTAAAATTAGTTTTTTTAATGTTTTAGTAGGGCTGCACAATTAATCAAATATTAATCGTGATCCCGATTTTGGCCTCCTCATAATTAAATGAATATGATAAACTGCAATATTGAAGTTTATAATGCGTGCTCTGCTCATAGAAAACTCTGCTGCATATCAAATCAAGCGCTGCAGTCCAGAGTAAAATATAGTAGTAATATTTTGGGTAAAAAGTTTTGGTACAATTTTATTTATATTTTGCTTCTAGGAGATGCACTGTGAATAAGGACCAGTCTTATTTTGATGCAAAGATTTGTACGTTAGCAGGAATGTAGCACAACATGGAAAGCAGTGCTCTCTTTATTTAAATGTGAAAGTGCAATAAAAAATAGTTGTCGCTAAAATCAATGAATAATCGTGATCTCAATATTGATCAAAATAATAATGATTATCATTTTGGCCATAGTCATGCAGCCCTTTGTTTTAGTTGACTTTTACGCAAACTAGTATCTGTCTTGCCTCTTGTGAATAAATGGAAAGGAGGATAATCTCAAACATAAACAGACAACATTCAATGTTGCATTAAAATGACAGGAAAGCTTCTGTTATTCATTTTACAGACATGAGTGGGTAAAGTAGAGATAGCAAAGATGGCTAGGGGCATGTTTTATGAACTGAATTTATGGAAATAACTCATATTTCTTTGGTGTCTGATGATATTATCAAAACACTGACCACTGAGCTGAAATGTTATTTACTAAGGAAATGTTACAAACAACCCATTGGTTGGACAGATCGACCTCCTTCTAGTCCTGTTTTGTAATTACGTTGCATTCTCCTGTATACTTACTTCCTCAGATGCTGCCGTGCAGCAGGAATGTCAGACATGTCTTCATTCAGGACGTACTTCTTGGTGCCGAGGCAATAGTTCTCGATGTACTCGGGCCAGTTCAGCTGGCGCACATCAAAGTTAAATGTCTGAAAGAGAGAAAAAATGGTGAGGAGGGCGTTGAGACAAAATTTGTAACTGAAAATAAATGTGAAATTCCTCTTTCCCTCACTAGATGGAGCAATAGACTCCCTAATGCTATTAAAATGTAGAGAGAGTAAACTGCTCAACTCTCAACCACATTAAGGTTAAATAGAACAAGCAATAATGTCTTCGGTGGTGGACGAAGCACTCAAATCCTTTACTTAAGTACAAGTAATATATAATAATAATTTATGTCTTACTCTATGGTCCTTTAGTAATGTTTCGGCCACTGCAGTCATCGCCTCTATTACAATCCCACCCTAGGTGAAGGGCTTTTTATGTTTCGTTTGGATGTGCGCCACTAGACGAAGCCTCTGTTGCTGTGTTCCTCAGTTTGGTAAACAGAGACTGTTGTCTTTTAAGAGCTATTTTCAGCTCCTTTACCTTCTCCGTTCATAGACGGCTACCAGTTGGAAAGTCCCGTGAAAAGCTGCTGTGGACTTTGATGAAGAGGCGCTCGACCTTACATCTTTTACTGACTGACACGCTCACACCGCAAATGAGACTCACACATTTGTCACATTCGGGGAAACCCATTCCTCATGAAAATAGTATATTTTTTGCCTTTTATTGGCTATTTTCTGCGGTCATTGTCAAATCTTTTTTGCACTTGCTAGTCTGCCAACATCACCTATTATTACAGGCTGTGTTGAATACCCGATTCTGATTGGTTTATCCCGGCGTTCTGCGGTCTGCTATTTCTCTATAGCAGACTGTTGCTATGTATAACAGACCGTTGCTATGGGCGCAGCTCTGAAGTCGGACTCTGGCGGACCGTTTTTGTGTCAAATTATTGATTTCTTAAGTAAGTAGCCGTGTAATAAGCGGGATAATGTACAGCTAGCGAGTCATTGTTGTGAAAGAATCCCCTTCAGGGCGGTGAGAGACCCCTCCGCTTCACGTTGGGGTGCAGCATCGCCCTGTCAGGGTTTCTTTCACAACAATGACAATGCATTATCCCTTAAATAATATTTAAATAAAGTTTAAATTAATTTCAATTCAGTTTTTTTTTAGCTATAATATATCACTACTGAAAAAATCAGAAAGCATAAATTTCTGTCAACTCGTGAAATTGAACCACAGAAATTGAAAACTAGACCTTCCAGGAGATGGCGCTGTGCTGCAATTGCTCGGACACTAAAGTAACGCAAAGATTAAAAATAACGGCCATTCCTACACAGTTCTCCAAACATGTATTTTGTATGTATATGTGGCTAGATAGATACCTGGCCCTAACAAAAACACACTAAAACTACTGTAAAACTAAAACTAAATACATAAAAACTAAAACTTTCTGAAAAACTGAAACTAAACTAAAACTAGCAAATGCACTCTTAAAAACTAACTAAAACCAAACTAAACTAAAATGAAAACAAAATGAAAATTCAAAGCAATTTGTTCAGACTGAATCAAACAATCTGGCTCCTAAATAAGCTCAGACGGTAGGATATTTGACCCAGACTGTCGGCGTGCACGTGGATAAGCGTACCTTCCTGTCCTCCGGGGTCAGCTGGCTCATCAGCATGCTCATGTTCTCAGAGTTCCACTCCCAGTCCTGACTGCTGAAATACTCCAGCAGGCCGATGGCCTTGTGGAGCCGATTGAAGATGCGCATCATCCTAAAGCGAGAGAGAGAGATGAAGGGGTCAGAGGTTACTAAACACTCAAAATTCTCTTTAGATTTCAAGAAGGACTTGTAGCTGTGAGTCTTACTGCGGCTTTTGTCCGGAGAGACGCAGGACGAGGTCGTAGATGAGGGCCGGGAACTTGTGGCTGACTAGGATCCAGTACTGGTTGATCAGGTAGTTGGAGGTGATGTTGGCGTTGGGCCGGCGGAACGCCTGATCCAGCGGGTTCCTCTTGAAGGACGACATCACATGATGCTCTGCAAAAAGGGGCACGGTTTAGGGGATTAATTAAACGACAAAATACAGTACAGAAAATTAACATCTAGTTCAAATACTGGTCTTGCTCCAGCCCCAGTTTGTGCCTCTCATGTTTTACCATTGAATTTATCAACATCCACTGGCCAGGAACAATGAAACACACACAAACCGCAGTTTCTACACAACAAGGATCATGACTTCCAGGAACAAATGGCCTTAATCAGAACATGATTTTCAGCTTTGGTTCTCTGGGGAATATCAGGCGGAAAGCAGCCACACAATGACTTCCCCCCCACTGGGCAGCACAGCCTCCTCCTCCTCCTCCTCTTCCTACTCCTCCTCCTCCTCCTCCTCTTCCCAGAATCCAGCAGCAGCCATCCACAGACACAGAGAGCAGCCATGTGACTACAGACATTACATCACACACACAGCACGCCAACTAGGCCTTGCACCGCTCGTTTCCATGGCAACAGATATGTAGTGGGTTGCCGAAAGATGACCAGATCCGGGGCGACAGCCAGCTGTGGCCTGACTCCTTATAGCCTGGAGTATCGCCGCTAACCTTGAGCTGCCCTCCGACGTCTGGGAGAGTAGAGCACCCACAATTCTTTGCAAGCAACAAGGAGCTGCATCCTCCTCCTTTACTTTTAAATTTCATAACCAGAAATCAAACTTTTTGTCTGAGAGGGCATCTACTGTTGTTTGGTCTCTGATCATTTCAGATTGGCTTCATTCCTGCGTCTCATTTGGCTCAGAGAGATTACAGTTCCTCTTTCATAACAGCAAGTTACAGCGATGAGACCTAATCCTGCTACGACGAGCCATCTGGTAGCAATTTCCTCGGTGAAGGGAGCATGTTTGCTAATCTGAGAGGAAATGGGAGAGAGAGGGTCCCTTGTCATCCTGCCAGCGTGACATCCACACACAGCCCTCTAATCCTGCTGTATGTGACGACCGCTGGGATGGAAACAGTGAGAGTTTTCACTCTTCATGTGTAATTTCATCGCTGCTATCGTGACCTCAGTTATCACAAAACAGAAAGACTCTGAGCACTAAAACAGATTCATATCAACTACATCTAGACACATCAAAAATGTGCATAAAAAGCACAGATATAGTGAAAATAACAATAATAAACATTGTAGTATGTCGTAATTTTGTAGCTGTAGTAATACCACAGAAATGGTTTTGAGTACTTTGCCAGATGTTTATATTTCTGTCACCGTGATAGCATCACAACCGTGCAAGATGCAGTCACCAAACTTTACAGGTGTGTAGTTGTGATCAAAATGTAGGCCGAGTTTGAAGATGGGTGTCGTCTGAGCGAAGGGCGCCGGAAGTAGGGGGGAAGGAAGTGGGGAAAGGACTTTACGCCCCTGGCCCGATTTGACGTCGCGGCTGGTGTGATCCCGTGACGAGATGGGTCTCTAGTTGAAATGTTCATTTAAAACCACAGATGTCAACCTCATGAGAAAGTTAAGGGAACACCAAAGTCAGTAGGATTTATCCTCCTGACACCATACATGTCTGTACCAAATATCATGGCAATCCATCCAGTAGTTGATGAGATACTTTTCTTAATGTAAGAATAATGTTGTATGCAAACTCGTGTTATCTTGCCTCTTCAACTCTATAAAAGGAAAGTATTAAATGTTGCATTAAAACAACAAAAAAGCTCCAGATTTTCATTGCCCTCGCCCGGTTTCCTCCCTGGGTCAAAATTCTCCCATATTTCTCCCAATTTATGACAAATTTTCACACGTTTTTTTCATTTTTGTTATCACAACCTGTTTCTGGCACTGTATAGCATGTATAAGCCCTACTGTTTCCATCCGGACGACAATACAACCACACCAAAGGTTTCCTGGCAGACGAGAGCTGCTTGCACTCACCGCTGAAATGAATGAATGAAAAGTGAAGAATATGCGCCTCGATTATACCAGAGATTCATTTAAGTTCACGCCAGAGGGGCTAATTATTCAGTTTTCTTTCCTGATAATTAAAAGTATTTTTTGGGGGGGAAAAAGACCCCCCGATATGGTTTCGAAATCCTCCCTATTTTGAGGTTTCAAGGTTGACAAGTATGCTCATGTGATCCATTTTAAGACTTGGTAGTCTAGAAAGTAGATAAAGCAAAGATGGTTTAGGGGCAGAGCACTGAACTAAAACATGTTTTACTGGGAGGATGTTCCCAAAACATGGTTTCATGGCCAAAACCTTGCTATTTAAAAATATTTTTGGAAAATAATTTAGCTTATCTTTTCAAATTGTTTTGTCCTAGCGCTCCAGAATAAGCCAATACATCCAGAACCTGCTTATATATGGAAGGAAAACATGTCTGGATTATCCCACTGACACCCTCCAAATATTAAATCCATCCTCTGTCTCTTTCCAGCAGGTGGCAGATGCTCTCCACTAGAGCCTCGACCACTAACAACTCAACTACATGACAGGGGAGGTTATGTCACAACACTGGAGTATTGATTTGTGATGATGAACGGGACAAGAGTATTGTGGGATGCCAGCAGGCGCAGACAAAACAGCTCTATAAATATCGGCCCGCAGTGACAGGTTTCTATTACCTTTAAGCAAGACAACAAACAATGTACGTACCGATCTCTCCCCAGTGGAATGGGTTGATGCCGCCGGTCGTGCAGTTGTACACCAGAGCTGTTTTAGGTCTGCAAGGTGTGTGAGAAGAAGGTCATAACAAAGCCAATAAAAACACATATTAAATCTATATTTCCTGGACTGTACTAGTAGTAAGCTATGAAACTATTAAAGTGCTTTAAAACACAGTTCATAACAACACATGCAGACCTTTAAAAGAGTGCTGATATGACAACTGAGTTATAACTAAATTAACCGTTTAACATACTTTCCGATGCGGATTCAATACTTAACTTTCATTTTTCTGTTTTTCTGTTTTCCTTCTGAAAATAAGTACAGGTTGTCAGGTACATAAACACTGATATAAACACATAACAGTTGGTAATGTTGATGCATTATAACATGTGAGATATATGATCTATTTTCCCCTTTATGAAATACATGTATTTGGACGCAAAACCCAATGTTTGCAGGTTTATTGCATCAATTATTTTACGGTTTTTCTCAATGGCTTTGGCAAATTTTTGAGACTCATTCTCTAAACTGTAAGTCACAACTGTTTTATGGGACATCATAACTCTATTGCATGTCTGCAAAAGGTAGTAACTCACCCAAAACACTTCATTCATGCTTCAAAACCTAGTTGTTTTATTGTCAGAAAATATGTCAGCACCGCCAAAATGAAAAGTTGTTGTGTCATCGTGCTAGTCGTACTTGTCAAAATGTTTAAATGTTCTTTTCATCACGGCAGTCAACCTTGGAAATGTTTCTTATATACAAATCTCTGTTTTGTTCCAACTTTTTTGTTGACACTGATTGCTTACTGTAATATACAGTTATAAGGAGGCAAGTTTTGTCTGGCTGAATGCTGTTGTGTATCGCACTGAGCTTTTTAGATTCCCATTTCAACAGTAAAACAGTACAATCAACAGTCAAAGTTCACGGAGAAAAGTCAATACTGTACAATATTGTAGTACATATACAATTTCTTTCATGTAAAGTCATATACAATGAACAGAAAATGACATCCATGAACAAAAAAAACCCCCTGCAACAATGAAAAAAAAACTGGTAGTTCAGTAAAAAACAACTAATTGTACCTCCTCACTATATGTAACACCGTGTCATAGATATTTATGGAATATACATGTATGTGTGGAAGACTTTGATAATTAAATGGATCATTTTACATGTGATGGCTCAAATGATGAATAATGTTTAGAAGTTGTGATAATTTCACTGAGAGTCGACTGATCAGCTAAAGATCATATCTAAAGACATGTTTACAATGTTTACTGAGGTAATAAATCAAGTGAGTAGGCTCATTTTCTCATAGACTTCTATACAATCAGACTTCTTTTTGCAACCAGAGGAGTCGCCCCCTGCTGGCTATTAGAAAGAATGCAAGTTTAAGGTACTTCACTTTTCAGATTTGGAGGTTGCTTCCTTCCAAATTTTGTCTTTTTAGTGCAAAATTCTCTCTTTTTCTTACTGTCTCTTCACTGCAGCTCAACGAGGAAACACAACAAGAGAATTTTATACTAAAAAATCCGCCTGTCCGACTTGAAAAAATGTGAACCTATCCTGTAAGACTAGGGACCCAGGTTTACCCCTGTGTGTGGCACTAACCTGTGTACAGCGGTGTACCAGCCAGCAGCCAGGGTGAGGTTGACGACCACGTCCACGGGGATCAGGTCAGCCACGGCGTCGTTGTTGGCTCTCATGGTGCGCAAGATCCCCTTTCCGGCCTGATCGCAGAAGAACACTTAGTCTCCAAAACATGTTTAAAAGCTTTAAGGTTTAAGAGTATCATTTATTACTTACAGCTATAAAGACGCCACTAGGCCCGTTGAAGTTGTCGATCCAACCCTGAGGTGTAAGAGCAGAGAAAACGTGTGAGTCAGACACAACATTAAGTTACAGATCCTAACAGCAACACACGTGTGGTTATCAAGTATGCGTTTATGAGTGCGGAATCAGCTGTTCAGGGGTCATGTTACTTCCTGTGGCGGGGGAACAGGGGACGCTGGGAATCAGTGATTGTCGACTTCAATTAGAGTGCATTAAAAATGGATGAAACCACTGGTTATAGACTGCTGCAGTTTCCAATGTGTGGGACTGGAGAGTGATTATGCGGTCGAGGCCGAGGCCGAGGCTTGTCCTGAATCTAATAATATGCTCTGGAGCAGATAAAGATGAACAGGCCGCAGCACTTGGCTTGGCTTCATGCCTTTTTAATTGATAATATATATTATATACTGTAAGTTGGTTGAATGGTTGACTTCTGAAGATATACAGTATATGGAGGACGGAACCTGTCAAAATAAAAAATGAATAAATAAATAAACAAATTACTTGATAAATGGCACTTAAATGACATTAAAGGTATGAAAAATATTAAAAATAAATGTAGGCATTAATTAATTGATGCCTTCAATGTGACATAAATTGATATTCCTGTTTTATTTTGCTTCTTTATTTATTTTTATATTAATTCCCTTATCTATTTACTCTTATATTTAATTTTCCCTTTAGTTTATTTATTTGTGTTATTATTTATATTCTTATTTTTGCATTTATTATTTCTCTTTATTTTAAATTGATTTATTCATTATTTGATTGTATGTATTTATTTATTTTAGATTTATTTATACATTTATTTATTCATTCATTATTAAAATATATGTTTTATTAACGTATTATTTTATTTTTGCATTTATTTTTTATTCAATTTAGATTTATTTTTTACATGTATTTATTCATTATTAAATTGTATGTATTTATTCATTTATTTCTGAATAATACTCCCTTTACATTTCACCTGCTATTTATTTCCCCAAACTTATTTATTTCAGTATTCTTTTCTTTATACATTTCTCATTTGCATAATGAGGCAGAAGTGCATAAAGGAATGTAAAAAGAAATAAGATAAGGGAATTAATACAAAGGTAAATAAATAAAGAGGCAAATTATAACAGAAATATCAATTTATGACACATTTTATCGATTTATCGGTTTAATATTCATGGCATATTTATTTATTTATGGAGTCATTTACTTATTTATTTATTTATTTTGGCAGGTTCCGTCCTCCATAGATATGGAGTGACAAACCGACAGAACTAGATGCATATTGTGGTTGTAAACACACCACACATAAACACAAACATATAAATAGGCAGTCCCATCCCCCCCCCGTTGCCTCACAGCGCCTACTGGCACGAGCTGCCAAGGCGATTGCATGGCCAAGCGTGAGCGAGGCCTTTTGAGGAGTCGCTGCCAGGCCGAGCTTACAACGGGAGGCTGAGCACAGAGCCAGGGACACGAGGCCTACATTTCCCCGACGCCAGATAAACAAGGACTTCCCTGTGTTTTTCTGCTATTTCATTTATGCATCTCTAAATCTCTCAGAGCACCTTGGATTATGTCACAGGAACGTTGTGAACGACCTTAAGCTATAAAGAGTAGCTCTCATCTGACTGCATACAACAGTAAACAAGCTCTAAATAATGACCTTTAAAGACAGAATCAAATAAAGCGATTTGAAACACTTCTTCCACTCAAGAGAACAGGAAGGAGCATCTTTTTTTCTATGATCTCTAAGCAGATATATGGACGTCTATTTGCAATAGTGATATCCTCGGAAAGTGTGAAGTTGCACTGAATCTAAAAAAGAAAAGGAAGATCTTACTCGAAGAAGGATCAAGATTTTTGACGTAAATTGTGGCACCTATGGTTGAAAAATTACAGATTGGACCTTTAACTCTTAAAGGGACTATTTGTAACTTTCAGAAATGCTTGTTAACAGTGACACCTGTGGCCGTGAAATCAACGAAAGTCAGCGTCGGGCTCGCGCTTGCTCGCTCTAAATATACCTGAACAATCATCGCTCAACACAGTGAGGCGACACACCTCAGCTAAAAGCACAATATCACTCTATATTTCACCTGCTTGGCAGTAATGTTAGCTGACCAGACGGAGGTCTCTCCATGAATCACTGCTGATCCTAGTGTTGGCTTTTCCTGCCTCAGCGCATGCTGAGGCAGCGGGGCTCCGCAGCTAAACGTCTCGTCTCCGCCCGCAGCCGGAGAGAGCAGGAAGACTCCGGCACCCGGTCGGTAACGAGACAACAACGTTTCTCGCTGCAGAGCCCCGTTTCACAAGACACGGGAAACCTCTGTTGGTCTGGAGGAGCTGCAGCATTTATTTCTGCACAAACGTCCACTGTACACTCACTAGATATTCTCATAGCTAAACTAACTCTTCTGCAGTGTGGAGTGAGCACGCGTTCACGTCTATAGGTGGAGCGAGTACGCGAAAACGCGCGCGCTGTCTGAGTGAAGGCAAGCAGGCAGCGGAGGAGAGGCTCTGGCCACACGCGAGCCCGCATATGCGAGCGCGCATGTGTCCCGACCTGGTACATTTATACGCTTACAAAGTTACAAACAGTCCCTTTAACTGGAGATCACAAAAATGCTTTATGTTAAGATTACAGGTGAAATAGTGGCTGGTATTTTTATTTACTTACTGCATAAGTGCAAAGTGATTTGAATCCTTTGTTATGTGAAATGCAAATGTTGAAAATGTCAGGACGCCTGCAGCACCAGCAGCGTGACTGAAAGCAGCTTAAAGTCATGGAGTGTAAAGTCCTCTGGCCTTTACATGAACTTCTCTGCACTCTTCAACTTCCCACCCTCAACGGGACATTCAGTGTGTCAGCGTATCTCCGCCCTCGGTGTCCCGTTTCAGCCCTCCTCGCCACCCTCGACTCTCCCATCCCAACAGCTGTTTGAGTCCACTGACTTGGTTGAATCACACTTGAGATAAAACCAACAGGGGAGCGGCTTTGACCTGTGCAGGATAACGTCGATCAATCAATCTTACTTCCATTTATTTTACTGTCACACATAATGAGCACCGGGGCAAGAAAATGTGACCCGAGTCACTAAAACGCGTTGATTGACATTCACCACAGGGAGACATATATTTCAGTACATTGTGTAACAGTAGCTGTGTAACACTCAAAGGACTCACGGGGAACGGCTCCTGCCAGCTGGCTCCTACTATGGAGGGTCTGACGATGGCGATATTGAGCTTGTCCTGCTCCTGCTGCACCACGTACTCGGCCAGGGCTTTAGTGTAGGTGTACGTGTTGGGCCTGTTGCCGATGAGCCGCGGAGTGATGTCGCGCACGATGCCGTCATCCATCCACCTGAAGACAGACATGAAATGCTCGGTCAAAGAGACACATGGTACAGTGGTGGTGTTGATCTTTGACCCATTTGTGTATTATTATCATTAATAACTATGTTTTTGAGATAGCCTGTACATGTATCCTAATCAATGGTCATATAAATGATTAATATTGTTAAGAAAAATCATTGACGTTTAACCTCTTCCACTCCTCGAGGGCGCCAGGCTCAGTTTTAGAGCTATGAAACTAGAAAACCTAAGGAATCTATTGGTATCAACCATGTTTTGCTAGCGGGAAGAACGCTAAATAACGCTTCAAACTTGCGCCAAATTTTGGCGAGGGAAAACTGGCATGGCCATTTTCAAAGGGGTCCCTTAACCTCTGACCTCAAGATATGTGAATGAAAATGGGTTCTATGGGTACCCACGAGTCTCCCCTTTATAGACACTTAAATAAATAAATAAATAAATAAAATGTCAAGATTCAAAATGTTGGTTGGATTCTTCTTTGGTCTTGTCGAGAAAATAAATGAATAATAATAAAATAATACAATTTAAACAATATAATAATAAAACAAAATAAAAATAAGTAAGTAAATAAATAAATAAAATGTCAAGAATCAAAAAGTTGGTCAGATTCTTCTTTGGTCTTGTTTAGCTATTTTTTTTAATCAGATATTTTCTGACCCAAGTAGGAAATCAGGAAAAAACTGATGTAAACTTTGGCATCTTTTGTTTAGAAAACATGTACCAGTACTGAAAAAAAGTGGATGCAACTTTGCTTTTCAGGCGTGGCAGACAACACGTCTTATGAACTCTTTTAAGTAGATTATCGGCCTTCAGAAACATCAAACTGAACTAGAATTGATTCCACATAAGCCAGCCCCTTCATCCACTCACTCGAGAGACTCGATGAGTTTCTTGGGCTCTACGGGTGGCGGGTAGATGACCTCGTCGATGTACTTGCGGTTGCAGTTTGCATAGGCGGTGGAGATGTGAATGAAGGCCTCGAGGTGGTGCATCTTCTGGGCCAAGCTGAGGATCTGCTGCGTGGCGATCACATTCAGCTGCAGGGCATGTCTGCCGGAGAGAAGAGAGGGATATATACACTGTTCAATAGGGTGTGTGGGAGGAAAGGGTGTGCGAATGTGATTAAATGTGGGTGTCAGGGAAAAGGGTTTTGAAAGCGTGTGCGTATTTGCCAGACTGCTAATATCTCTGTTTGCATGCAAGAACGTTTTAGTGTGTTTGCTGACGACTGAGTGTTTTCTATTCAAATGAGAATTTGCAGACTAGTAGGAATCAGCAGAACATGATGATAAGCCGGAGCAGAACGACACGACAGGATGGTGAGACACGAAACCAAACAGGAGGATGAGAGGACGAGAGGAGGGGAGGGAACATCTGCTCCCCTTATAAATGAGGCTCATCATTCTTTTCAGTGAACGCAGCTTTTAGCTCATACGACTACTCATCCGGCCGTGAGCACTTCAGCAAACACTTGATGTAGAGTACATACCAGCAGTGATTAACCGTTCACACCTTCATACAATCTTATTTCTACATGTCTGTCCTAGAAGAGAAATCTGTTGCTCTTCCTGACGCTTCTCCTTTTTTGAAAGTGTTGTTCAAATTGTAAAGCAGAGTTCGGGCTATCCAAGTAACTGATTCAGATCAGTGGGGAGAGCCGCTGCAAAAAAAACAAGCGTAATTTCTCCTTAAATTGTATCAATAAATGACAAGACATGCATTACACCGTGCGATGAAGTGTGCATACGCAGAGGGAGCAGAAATAAAAAGAAATCAGAGATGTTTTTGAGAGAGACACAATAACTTAGCGAAAGAAAAAGAGCAAAGTGAGTCAGAGCAAAGTTTAATTATGTTATCGAATAACCTGTAGATTATTTTTTCCACTTAACCAATAATCATTTAAATACCAGAAAATTGTGAAAAATACCCAGAGCCGAATTCACGTCTAAAAAATGTCTCGTTTAAGCCGACCAACAGTCAAAAAAACAATCTTACTCACAATGCTATCAAAACAGAGAAACAAAAAGCTGCAACCAGATAATGAGTGGATATTTTACTTGATAAATTATTAATCCAAATTTGCTTTACTGGCATGACCATAATCACGTATATTACTGCCAGAGTATGCGGTTTACAAAGCAAGTATAGATTAGAATATAAAAACCAGAGACAAGAAATGTTTTTCTTATTATTACACTGTACGTCCTACGGGAATAGCCACTACCAAAGCCAGGAAATGGTATGTGGTGATCCTAACGATTAATCCATTATCAGATATGTTGTTGATCAATATGCAGTAGATGGATAGACTACTTTATTTGTTGCACCATTACAGCAGCCAGGTCACAAAAACATCTGAAAAAACACTTAAAACTAGGACCAAATTCTCTCTCTATATATATGCACAACTATAGTTCCAGTTAATGTTCTGTACATGTTAGGCACAAGTCTAGTATTCAACCCTCTGAGACCTGCAATCCCAACCGACTTTACTGTTTTTCAGAGGCTTCAACAGGTTCAGTTGTAGAGATAGAGTGAAGATACAGATGTCATATGAAAAAGAATAGAAAACCTCAGGAATCTAGTACCTGGTACTAGTACTAACCATGTCATACTAGCTTGTCAAGAAGGAGTTTAAATAACGCTCCAAATTTGAGCTAAATTTTGGCGAGGAAAAACTGTCATGGCCATTTTCAAAGGGGTCCCTTAACCTCTGACCTCAAGATATGTGAAGGAAAATGGGTTCTATGGGTACCCACGAGTCTTAACAGACATGCCCCCTTTATGATAATCACATGCAGTTTGGGGCAAAAACCATGCAGTTCTTTGAATGCAGTATAAATGTGTTATTTTCGCCTATTTCGCCCAGCTTTCAGATGATGTACACCACTTCTATGTGACATCTACTGCTGACCTGTTATCTCCCCCTAAAGACCCCCTGTACCCCCCTAATAAATACAAAAACGAGTCTGTTGTGGGTCTCAGACGGTTAATCTACATATTTATTAACTACTGTATACAGTAAATCTAGATTCTGTTGTTTCAGCAGTAGATCTAGATCCCTAAATCAAGAAAACTCGTCCACTGACATTTATCCAACTCTTGTCCTGACTCTGATTACAGAGGTACATTTATTATGAAAATATTTTCCCAAAGAATTGAGAAAATAAATTGTGGTTTTATCCAGATTGGAGCAGCTCTAACCTCCTGTAGGCAACACACACACCAACACATCCAGGTTTCTGGTAAACCTCCTGCATTCAGTGGATCTGTGTCGGCTCTGGAGGGGAAGTGCAACAACATTCAGCCCATTTTCTGCTCGAGGCGACAGTAAGAAAAACTGAGGGTCAGTTTAAACAGACACGGCAAGATCGAGTGCTTCTCTGTCTCTGTGTGGGCGGTGATCGCGAGGTGCGACAGGAGGAGCGGAGAGTGTGTGGTGGTGGTGGGCGATGGGTCCACCGGCATGAATCAGATGTGGTCAGCTGGTGCCAGCTTGTTAGCGGCGGCGGCAGCACAGATAAATACAAGCAGAGTGGTGACAGTAATAGGGAGGGCGGTGCTGCTGGTGGTTATTAGAGGACGAGATCAGTGCGTGGGCATGTCGTCTTCCCACCACCTTCTGGGACCACATGCGGGGCGTCACGCTGGCGGGAAATGGACGATGGATGCACCGCTGTGTCCTATCCTGCTTCTGACTCATCACCCATCTGTTTCTGCTGTTATGAGCTGGATGAAACAACCAGAGAACTAACTGCACAGATCTGATCTGAACTACAAGGTACCACCTCAAAGGATAACTGTGTTATATCTTGGGTCATATTTTTGTAGTTTTGGCCATCATTTATTACAAGAATATTGTAGTCACCAGATTAATTACTTAGATCTGGGAACACTACCACAACAAAGTCAGACAGGTAGTGAACAAAAGTTAGGGAAGCATAAAATTGCTTTATTTATCTTTGCTATTTTCTTGTAAAATACTGGAGTTTTTCCTCTTCAGGCCTTCACCAAAATAACAATCTTACAAGATAAAAATTACTTTCAGGATTTCCGTAGGATTCACCAGGATAAATCTGAGTCTTTTTAATACCTATTTATCTACTAACCAGGGACACTGCGCATTAATCAACATTTCAGTTTCCACCTTAATGTAAATGTGCCAGAGTTAGCTAATGAGCTAATTTTCATCTGTAGTCCCCTGGCAGGTTATTACAAATTAGTAGCTTAATGTTATCAATACAATGCTTCAGCATAGGGGTGTAAGAAAATAAATGATGGCCAAAGCTACCAAAATATATCATTTTAATAAACAGGAATGATCCTGTAAGTGAGGATAAAGACCTGCAGAGTTGTCAGTCCTGGACTTAGTTGTCTGATTTATGCCCCGGCTCTGCCTACAAGGCCGCCGGTCGCTACACATGATGAGTAATGACTCAGAGGGAAGAAAGAGAAAGAGTGAACATGGGAGTGAAAGCGAGATAAAGAGGGGTAAAGAGAAAAAAAGGTAAAGGCGACTCAGAGAGAAAGATGGAAGGTGAAGCAACAGGAGAGGAGAGAGGACACAGAGAGGACATAGAGAGTTGTGAAAGCAGTAACAGATCAATATAAAGCTGTGATCAGTGCAGCGCAGCAGCTTTACTTTAACCGAGCAGTCACTCAAACCTAATCGGTGTCCCGCCTCCAAACACACAGCATTCTAACATGAGTAATCTACCTCCACACAAGCACGACAGACACCAAACACAGCGGTCTTATTCTCCAGAAACGAGAAGACTTTTAACACATTATATATTACATCAAATGCATAAACTGCTCTACATTTTTTTTTTCAGTTCACTTTTTGTCTTTAATGGTGCCTCAATTCCACGTTTGTTCTACTTCTTATATCAGATGGAAATAATCCACATAGTTTGCCAGTGTTTTCTATTGTTCCTGAAGTTGTCACAGACACAGACACACAATAACTTAAAAATAGCTTTGATGAAAACAGGTTGTGCAACAAGTAGTGACGGCATTAACATGTCCCATGTTATCTTTTAAAAGTTACTCAACACTCACCGTTTTAGAACAGATTTTAATGTTTTATTTAACATCCTGTATGCCACCTTGAGCCTTTAGTGTTTTTAGTTATCTAGGATCTTTTTGTATATTGATGTAAAGCGTCTTTGAGTATCTTGAAAAGCGCTCTATAAATAAAATGTATTATTATTATTATTGTTATCATCTTTATATTATTATTATTTGTAATTATTGTATTTTTTGTTTCATGTATTAATTATTATTTTACTATTATTGTTATCATCTTTATATTATTATAATTTTATTACATTATTTTATTTTTGTTAATAATTTCCAATGCATATCTTTAAAACCAATACAATTTGATCACAAAAACAGTATTATATTCATACAGGCTGAAAATATTTTTTTTTCAAACTTGATCTTTTGAGACACACTGCCAGCTTAGGGACGGTATTTATAAAATAAACCCTGAGGGCAGCAGCAGACGCCTCTCAGGAGAGACGGGGAGTTCAAACCACACAGGATGGAGCGACGCTGGTTATATGACAAAAACTTACAAGACAGATCATCTGGAGCAGAGCACCAGCACATCATCCATAGAAGAAAAAAAATAACTGGGTCACTATTATATATATATATAATGCACTGTCCCCACCAGGATCCAATAAGAGCACAGGAGCCTGCGGCTGCAGCAGATGAGTGATGACACAACGTCCACGCTGTTACATATAACAAGCTGGAAGTCATCAGCAGGGTTCAGGCCATATAGAACAATTAATTTACACAATCTACATGCTACATGTCAGCTGGATACCGTCACTGCCATCACAATAATGAGGACCACAAACCTTTACATGTCTTATTATTATCTTCTGGCTTGGTCAGTGTAGCTCCCTGAATAAAGAAGGAACCATCTATTGTTTGACGGATTATCACACCGTTGCACTGTGGGTGACTTTATGGTTTTAGAAACGGTTCATTTCTCCACATCCCCTCCATCTCTACTTCCTCTTTACTTTAAATCAAATATTAGTGCAGCCTGTTCAGCTGCACATCCTCTGGAGTGACGTCTCACAACAGGAAGTTCCTGTTTACCAATAATAATGAGATGTGTGTGTTTTCTGGTGAAATATTTGGGTCAGTGAAAAGCCAAAAAGCTGCAAGTGGCAGAGAGTTTGTATGTTCATGTATGAAGGAGAGATGGTAAAGAGCAGATGAGAGTGTTGATGCATTAGATGTGATCCTCACTTGAGCGGCTCGTCGAAGCGGATGGTGGCGGCGCAGTGGAAGACGACGTTGATGCAGGCGGAGAGCTTCTCGACATCCTCCGGGCTGATGGCGAGGCCCGGCTGCGTCAGCTCGCTGCTGATGGTGATGATCTTCTGGTGGAAGTCGGGGTTGTCCTCCCGCACCCGGTCGAAAAGCTGCCGGACAGAAAACACACAAAAGAGAAAGATAAATTTACACGGCAACATCAGCAGCGTTGAAATAATGCAGGACAATAAATAGAGCGCCACTTATAATTACTTTTAATTATAATTAACTGAGACAGGTCAGACCAGTCACCACAAAAGACCACAAAACCTCTGCACCTCCATACTGACCGCTAATAATAATCAAGAAGGAACCATCTATTGTTTGACAGATTATCACACTGTTGTACTGTAGTTTACAGTTTATTTCCTGTTGCAGTATATGTGAATAACATAAGCTGACAGGAAGGAAACATGGACCCAACGTGTTGCCTTGCAAAGCAATTCCGTTGAAATGGTCTATAGAAGTTCAAGCACTATTTATGTGAAGAGAAGCATTTGTTGCATGGCCTTACAGCCAATAAATGAATTATTAATCAAAGTTTTCATCAAGATTATTCATTCAACTACAAGGAAATATGCCTGTGTAAATATTTGCACCTTTATATGATGGACTTCTGAAGGTGTGACAGGGGTTGGGTTGCACAAATAGTACAAAGAAGACGTTTTGTCAGCTGCTGTGGACCAACAAGTTTTATTAAATCAGTGCCATGAGTCAGAGGCGTGCTCCCTGATGAATGTCCAAGAAAAGAAATGCACTCCCTGTTGTATACATAACACTATCAGTGAGCTGTGCATACCAGACGTATATCTCACAATGTAAGGCTGAACATTTGTTCATCTGTTCAGAATCTGAGGGGAGAGGCATGAGCAAGATTAAACCCCTACAGTATGTGCAAGGTTTAGGCTGCAAGGAATGATAATTTTTCCAGTGGGCTACCTCCAGGTCTGTAAAGTGAAGCCAATGCCGAAGTGCCGTAAACTTGCATTCTTTCCGGTTGCAAAAAAACATGATGGCGATGGGCAAAATGCAGAACTCGAGGCTTCATAACTAGAGATGTTCTTCCCCGATACCTGAACTTGTGGTATCGGCCGATACAGAGTACCGATCCGATAACAGCGTGATAAAAAAAACAAAAAACAGTTATTATTATTAAAGGGTCAAACTCTTTGTAAGACATGAACAGATTTTCCACTGTGAAATATTGCCAAATGGCTGCCATTTTCTGAACTCTGACTACCGTTACACTGTTTTTGTTTGCTATCATCACGTGACAAAACTACCTGCAATCAGTTCTTGGCAGCCATGATACATCCAGGGCGACAGCACAGTGAAGGCTACTGATTTGGAGCGGTGAAGAAGTTTTGATTTCCAGTTAAACAAGTTGAATTCCTTCTGGATTAATAAGTCATGGTATTGGATCGGTGCATAGACTGGCATACTCGCCGATACCCGATCCTGAATTTTGGGCAGTATCAGACGCATTTCAGTTACTGGTATCGGAACAACTCTATTCAAAACCGTAGTCTACAAACCAATGGATGACGTCACGGTGACTACGTCCACTTCTTATATAGGCCTACAGTCTATGGTTTTATCCGACCAACAATCCAAAAAACTCAAAGATATTCAATTTACAATAATCTTAACATTTGAAATTGTTGCAACAAGCAAATGTTTCATCCCTCAGGTCACAACTGCAGAACTGCCAGACTGATGATGATGCTCATGCACTACATATTCTGCACGATGCACCACGTGTACACGATATGTGATATTACTCCACCTTTTACACGGCTGTTTGCTGCTGAGGGCTGCAGACGACATTCCAACATGGAGGAGGGAAGAAGTCGTCTAGATTTACCAGCTCATGTCTGACACAGCCCTCGCTGCCTGACACCCTGCTGCACCCTGCAGAGCGCTAAGCACCGCATCAGAGCCCCTTTACCACTGTGTTACACTGGGAGACTCTAACCAAAGGCTGCAGAGAAAGTCAGTCAGATGTCATGTTGCGTCATGTGTTTCTTTGTGCAGTTCCAATCAGGACTCGCAGATAGTAGTGATGCCAACATGGCTGACGTTTCTGGCAGCTGCTGTGCACAAAGACATTTCGCAGAGAGATAGTAAGAGAAGAAGAAGAGGGGGAATGAGAGGGGAAGTGGAGGGATTGGCATCTCTCTGTTATGAAATTGCAGCTCTGTGTGTATGTCAGCTGTCCGAGTGAGCAGAGCTGAAGAGGACAGATGTTGAATTAAACAGCTGTTTATATTCATGTTCTGTATCCCCATCAATCTATTGCTTCGTAACGCTGTTCTCCAAATACCGCCCATATTAGGCACAAGTCCTGATGTAAAGTCATAACCCAAAACTACTGGGGGAGGGGGATGCATGCGATATTTTCTGCATGATAGCGTAACACTGCTAACATTATGTAATGCAAAAAGAAAAGTGTTTTCCTCCCTCTGCTCGAGGCCAACAGCTGGGCAGTAACACAGACCTACATTCTGCAGAAGAAGAGATTTAATGTGCAGCTTTCTTACAGGAATCTTTCCAAAAACACCAAATCGGCATGTGTTTTACTGCACAAACTGCTCCCACTTTACTGTATGATTCACAGAGCCGTTGATGTCATGTTATGAACTCAGTTCAACTTCCTCTTGAGGGTTTGTAGCTTGGCAACAAAAACAAACCACCCAGATTTTGGCAGCGTGCACAAAACCTTGTGGGTTGTTACGAAGTTAAGTTTACCGTAAGTCTTCTAATAGCCGGAATTATGTACACAGTCACATAGCATACCTGTCAGCGACTCATCAGGTAAAAGAGTTCATATTGTGACAAATCATCAAAAAGAAGTACTGCTGAGGCCTTTTGGGGATCAGTCAGGTCGATGTGCATCACCAGACAAATGTGTCTCCTACTCAAATGCTGCTTTTTCATAAAGAAAATATTCAATGCCCCACATGTGACTCATTCATGACATTAACACCACACAAGAAGAGTTTTGAGGTTTGACTGAGGAGGAACTCTTAACCACAATATACAGTATTTAAAATAAGGCATTCACAATAAGGGCCCCTAAGTGATGATTTAATACCTGTTAATACCAAGAGTATCTGGCAATATCAAGTCTTGATCTGATATTTATCGGGCTGTCAATTGATTCAAATATTTAATCGCAATTAATCACACATTTTTTATCTGTCAAAATGTACCTTAAAGGGAGATTTGTCAAGTATTTAATACTCTTATCAACATGGGAGTGGGCAAATATGCTGCTTTATGTAAATGTATGTATATATTTATTCTTGGAAATCAATTAACAGCATAAAACAATGACAAATATTGTCCAGAAACCCTCAAAGGTACTGCATTTAGCATAAAAAATATGCTCAAATCATAACATAGCAAACTGCAGCCCAACAGGCAACAACAGCTGTCAGTGTGTCAGTGTGCTGACTTGACTATGACTTGCCCCAAACTGCATGTGATTATCATAAAGTGGGCATGTCTGTAAAGATGAGACTCGTTGGTACCAATAGAACCCATTTTCATTCACATATCTGGAGGTCAGAGGTCAAGGGACCCCTTTGAAAATGGCCATGCCAGTTTTCCTCACCAAAATTTAGTGTAAGTTTGGAGCGTTATTTAACCTCCTGACAAGCTAGTAACCCAACTTAGTGCACACTCTCACTCCATGAAACAACTAAAATAGCAGTATCTACCAGCTGAGTATACTCAGCCAAAATAGATATTTGTGAAGCAGTTCAAAGCCAAAGTTAAATTCTAGAAAGACCCAGAGAG
>CAKALU010068711.1:60711-73003 GCA_916700995.1 Hozukius guyotensis | reverse complement strand
TGATAAAAACAGAATAACTTATTTACTAGTAAAATACTTTTGATACTTTAAGTACATTTTGCTGATAATACTCCTGTACTTTTACTTAAGTAACATTTTCAATTGAGGACTTTTACTTGTAAAGAGTATTTTTAGATCAAATTCTCCTTCATCCCCTTCTTCATGCCATTTCTCTGCTCAACTCTGTAAAGTATGATCAGCACATCTCCATCCATGCCTGCTCTTTTCACCAATATTGTAATTTTTTTATACTTTTTCATACTTCAAGTATTCACCTTTTTTACTCCTGTATTTATGTGGTTTTAATATGTGGTTATGTGTGTGTTTTTTTTATCTTACCTGCTTTGTGTTGTTGTTGTTGTTGTTATTGTTATTGCTACCGCTGCAAAACCAATTGCCCCCCTCAGGGTCAAATAAAGGTCATGAACTTGAACTTGTATTTCTACTTTCACTTAAGTAAAGGATCTAAATACTCCAACACTGACGATTATATTGTTAAACTCCAAGGCCACCAGAATGCGTCCTCTCGATGCTTTTTGGCTTCCCTAAATCAGTTTACAACATATTGTATACTTTGAAAAAGGTTCAGCATTAACGTCAGGAACCACGTGCCAAACCACCCCTATGGTCCTTTACGAATGTTGCAGGCTAAAGAGGTTTGGTTATATACATGTTTGATATACATGAAAAAGAAGAAGTCAATAAGAAGAGGAGGAATATATATAAATCTTACCTGTAATGGGCCAGTGCAGCATTGGGTCCACTTGCAGAGATAGTCTCAAAGCTCGGGCCTCTGCTGTCTTTCTGTTTCCTGTAAAGATGTTTATTATTAGCTGTGAAAGCCAACTGAAGGTGAAGTGAATGCAATTAACTTTTCTAATTTTATAATGTGTTTTCTAGTCTCTACAGCGCTCATATTCTGACATGTAATTTCATGAAGTAGCAAAGCACTCGCTGTTCAGCAAATACAGTATCTAAGCTCTCGTGTGCACTCACCTGCGACACTTATTGACGTATTCTGCAGCAGTCAGCTCGGTCTCTTTCCCCTCTGGCACTGCCTTCTCCAGCCACATCAGCAGCTGGATGACCGCGACCGCATCCCTCACCTACGCAGAGTCACAACGACACACTGAGTCTCGGCATCAATCCCAACAACATAAAAACAGGCCGACAATTTACTGTACGTGTTGCGAGGCTGTTCAGATATCTTTGGACGGGGTAATAAATGTATCCGGGTGTGTGTTCACTGAAGTGTTCAAGCTCTTGATGAAAACGATTCATAAATGTGCCACCAGTCTGACAGTGAAGTCTGATTAATGAGTTCCTGTTATGATATTAGAATATATTAGAGGTGCATATCTGGTCGTGCAAATTCAGCTTCAGTGTTCATAACCATCGGTGCTCATGTGTGCTTGTACATGGAGGTCGTGTGTAAGTGTGTCTGTGTGCAGACGACATACGTGAGCATCTCTCAAGATTCGCTGCTCGGTCTCATCTTTCACTGCTTTATTCGTCAACACAGGAGAGTAGGAGCTGGTCATTAGTTTCTCCTACATGATGCAAAAGAATAACAATAATTAATACCAAAAAAATATATCCTTTAACTTCAATAACAATGACAATATAACGCTAAAAAAAAGAACAAAATTATGCAGCACAGTAAATATGATTAAATAAAATATGTGCGTACCTCTGGTGTAATGATCTCGTAGAGTGCGTAGTTTGTGTATTCTGTGCCGATCCACACTTTAACCCCGGGCTGGGCCACGTACCGCTTCAGGTGATCTCGGACGGTGTCGTAGCTTTTCAGCTGCACACAGAGGGACCAGTCGCAGGAGGCGTTCAGGTACGTCCTCAACTCCTCCGTCACTCTGTCCATGTGGAGAAAGAGCCTAGGAGATGTGGTAGAATGGGAAACTGGTTCATAAAAGAAGTGGTTTACGTCAGACAAATGCTCTTTATATCCTATTATATGTGACGGGACAGGAACAGAGACATAAGAAAAGACAATTTCTAAAAGAAATCCCACATGTTCACGCATGTAATCCCTGAAAAATAGGACTCACCAGATCTCATCCATTGTGAGCAGTGTGTAGGAGTAGAAGAAGGGATTGTACGGGATGTCGTTGCCGCGCAGATTGAACAGCCCTAGAAATCAAAAATATACAGACTGTCAGCAGCAGCTCACGCATTCATTTACATCTTACATCCACCTGTTTATATCTAATGTTTGTGTCTGACGGATGTGACTTCTTCTTCTGCGCCCCTGTCAGTGAAAACAGTCTCGCTAATCCTGAAATAAGAAGTCAGGAAAGCTCTGAAGCCAAGAGGTGCTCCTGTGTGGGTTATAAGAAAGATGCTTTTGAATAACTTAGTGTTCTTTTGCAAATTATAATATGATGACTGTTGATAATAAAAGATTATAAATCACAAAAGTAATGTTGTTATCTGTCTTTTTGAACACCTTTTGAAGAGGATTGCTGATTAAAATAAAAACATCTGTTTCTTGCAGTTACACTTCCTGTCAGTCTGATGACTGTATTCTTATCATAATCCTTCACGTCAAACTACAACTCGTCAGGCTACAGTTTTATTCTCAAAGCCCTGGTTGTATTCGTGCTTTGTTTGTCTCCTGTATTTTTAGAGTTGGCCTGAGGCTAAGAAAACTATGCGGCTATTTAAGGCCCTGCAGCCACAAAGTGACCTACAAAAAAAAAGAAAAGAAACCACTTGTGATTTCTTTTCAGCAATTATTTTTTAACATTTTGTGCACTGAACTGTAAAACTTTAAATCTGTTTTAATATTATCCATCTTAATATTTTATTTAAACCATTATTAGTTGGATTGTTTTTGTGTTGCATGTTTCAGGTTCTTCCTTTCATTGCTGGTGATAATATAAAATAATATTATTAAATGTTTTTTGCACTCTTTGTGTTTGCACCTTCTCTAAAGGTAATATTTTGTTTATAATCATCAGATATTTTCTTCTTTTTGCAATGATTTTACCGTAATAGTGGGATGTAGTTCTGCACATTTAAGTAAATGTTTAAAACTTTTAATCATTGAATATCAAATTGTGTTTCTGTGGTGGTGAAGAGCTACAACTGAACGGTTCAACCAGATGCTACTACAGTACGGACTGCAATACATTCACATTTATCAACTGTGTTTTTCAGTGAATTCAGCTTTGGTTCAATATAATATTTTCTAAATCAGCAGCATGATTTATTGAAAGCTTCATGGACAAAGTCTGAGTTACTTACAGGCTGTTTCATCCAGCGCTGACAGCAGCAGAGCTGTTGGTTCGTACGGATTGTCTCTTATCTGATTCCGTATGTGCTCCACTTTCACCTGCCAGGACCTTTCTGCAAACACACACATTAAACATGACAATTAACCCTTGATCTGTGTTGGACATTGTGTTTTATTACGTATGACAACGGCAATGGGCGGGTGTGGTTAGCACTGTCGCCTCACAGCAAGAAGGTCGCAGGTTTGCGTGTTCTCTCCCCGTGTTAGCGTGGGTTTTCTCCGGGTTCTCCGGCTTCCTCCCACAGTCCAAAGATATGCAGGTTAATAGTTGACTCTAAATTGCCCGTAGGTGTGAATGTGAGTGTGAATGGTTGTTGGTTGGTTAGTGCAGCTCTAAGGATGTGAATAGAAGTGCCTTCTGTAAATGTGATGCTTCCTAAGTGCAGAAACACATTAGTGATTTTCCATTAATGTTTCTTTTGACATTCCCGTCGTCTGCATACTGCTCATCACCTGATGAACTCTACCCAGACAGACAGACAAATATAAGAGCAGGCTTTCATATCCAAACTATAAGACATCATTTATAAAAGACACACACACACACACACCACCACAGACCATTATGTTTATGATCCATTTGTTCCATTTGTCTATTTTCCTACCATAAAGACTAATAAGGCCCATGAGCGTCCAGACAACTTCCTTTTTCCATTCTCTCCAAGTTAGTATTTGATCTGTCAGCCGAGCCATAAAAACATGAACAGGCTGTTTATGGCTGTGTTTGCCGAGCCGCTTATTGCTCTCTGTGCAGTTTGCAGGTATTTATCAGCAACATAGATAAAGGGCACCACACAGGCAGACAGCAGACTGCAGAGTGTGTGTGTGTGTGTGTGTGCGTGTGTAGAGCACAGACGTATAAGGAGACTCACGTATGACTCTGTCGGGCAGGCGGGTGAGGTTGTCAGGTGGGATGTCCGGCCTGTCCTTCCACACTCCGTCGACCAGGTTATCAGGGACGGACTTGAGGCTGCGATTGCTCGACTCCAGACTGACGCTGTAGGCCTCCTGCGTCTCTAATGGAGGAAATTGCAGATGATTACACACACTGAGCCGAATCAATGACAAGTAAACAGTCTGCGTGGCGTCTGGAGGCTCCATCAATCATTTTCCATCTACTTGGGCGAGCGCTTTATTGATGTTAACCTGGACTGACAGGAGGGACGGAGACTCACTGAGGGAGAAGAGGAACGGATCAAAGCCGATCTCGCCGCCCGGTGGGACCTCAGAGATCAGCCACTCTGCTACGCTGCTGACGGACACTGGAGAACATCACACATGACAGTTATTATCGACTTTAGAGAGGATGTGACAGAATAAATCCATGTGACCTACCTATGGAGATTAACGTAATACATCATAGAAATAATCAAAATGTTTGTTTCTTTAGATGTGTATTAAATCAAATAAGTACAAATTTCTTTACAACAAAATGTGGATATTTCAGATAACAAAATACTTTTTGACTAAAATGGTCAAAATGTGAAGGTTTAAAGGTGCAATAAGCAACTTGTTATGCCGTCTTTGGGCAATAAGTTACATATAAAGATAGAAATGATTACATTTACAAGCAGTTAAAGGTCACTCTCTGGTCCATATTCTGTTACAAGTTGCTCTGAATGAGTGACCCATGTTGTAAGAGACTGTTAAATACAAAAAAATATATATTAAAAAGACTAAAAACACAAAGTTGTGTATTATGGTAAAGGCTAAAGTTGTGCCAGACATCACAAATCTACACACGACCAGAGAGCTCAATGAATAGAAACATAGAATTTCACCAGCCTTATCCGTTAAGAAACCGCAAGCAAATTACAGTTAGAAACACATTCAACAATTTAACAACAAACACGTGTATATAAATATAAATAAATGTAACTTGTGCACAAAAAACAGAACTAAGACCCTCTTTACACCAGGCATTAAAATGTGTCTCAAGTGTCTACATTAGGATCCGATTGCTCTGTCTGAAAGGACTCCGGAGGCTGCATTACACACGGGCTTGCAGCCAGGCACTGCTGGAGAGGCGGTGCGTAATGCGCGGACACATCAGCCTCAAAACGCCGCCAAGGGGAAGAGTGCCCACAAACCTAACTTAAAGGGCCCATATTGTAAAAAGTGAGATTTTCATGTCTTTTATATTATAAAGCAGGTTTAAGTGCTTTATAAATACTGTAAAAGTATTGAAGAGAAATACACACAGCCCGTATTCAGAAATTGTGCATTTGAAACAAGCCAAGTTACAAACAGTCCCTTTAAGCAGCTACGTGTTGTGTTGTTGTGTTGTTATCTCTTTGCCACTGTTCAAATCTTTGACTGGCGACAACTGCGCCAAATACATAAATTGCGAGTCGCCCGACAACAAAAGCTGCTCCGTATTCAATGTTGCGCTTTTGTATTTTTAGTTTGTTTGTGATCTATTTTTGCCATGTAAATCCTTGTGGTAACGGATGCAGCATTTGTCAGGATATTTTTAGACTAGCTCATCAAAACAACAAACATTTATTTGGAATCTATGTGTCCTGCGTTGTCATAACAAGTAATCACAATATCATCGCCCCCCCCCACCATCACCATCTTCTTCCAGCTCCCAGTTGCAGTCCATCTGTCTCTCAGCTTGAACCCAGTAGCGGCTGTCTGTCCACAGAGTGGCCTTGGTCTGCGTGACTATGGCGGTGCCTGAGGAGAGGCAGGACAGCAGCTGCGTTATGGAGAGGGTTAGGGCTGACAGTGAATTACAAAATGCCTATAAATGTCAGAGTTGACTTAGAACAATGCGTGATGGGCCAGCTAATCTTGGAAAATGTAAGCGTGCGTTTGAAGAGAAACACGAAGGTTAAGAGGATGAGATGGCGACCTGGTGATGTGCGATGGATATATAATGAGGGTCTTACATTATCATTCCACTGTTGTACCCTCACATGAGGTAGATACAATGAAGTAACAACAGCTGAATCTAAATTTTGTCTGATTCTTAATGGAGGCTCAGAAAATGTTCTTTATAAAGTCTGGAATAGGTTTGGCCTGGTGTAAACAGCACTTTACTTAAATGTCACCTGTCCTCTTATCCAGTGGTGGAAGAAGTACTCAGATCTTTTACTTAAGTAAAAGTACAATTACCACAGTCTAAAGTAAAAGCCCTGAAATATGAATGTTACTTCAGTAAAAGTACAGAAGGATTATCAGCAAAATGTAGTGAAAGTATCAAAAAGTAAAAGTACTCATTATGCAGAACGGCTCTTTTCAAAGTGTTATATTATTATAGAATATTATATTATTCTGTTTTTATCACTAACAAATACATTTTAATGTTGTAGCTCTGGGTTCAGTTTCGATACGCAAGGTTCTTTAACGCAATACCACTATCGTTCTTTCGGAGGTAGTAGCGGGCTCAGTTTTAAAGCTAGACTAAAGATACTGGTATGATATGAAACTAGAACTAAGACCAAGGAATCCATTGGAATCAAAAATGTCATACTAGTTTGTTGCGAAGGAGGTTAAATAACGCTCCAAACTTACGCTATATTTTGGCGAGGAAAAACCGTCATGGCCATTTTTAAAAAGGGGTCCCTTGACCTCTGACCTCCAGATATGTGAATGAAAATGGGTTCTATGGGTACCCACGAGTCTCCCCTTTACAGACATGCCCACTTTATGATAATCAAATGCAGTTTGGGGCAAATCATAGTCAAGTCAGCACACTGACACACTGACAGCTGTTGTTGCCTGTTGGGCTGCAGTTTGCCATGTTATGATTTCAGCATATTGTTTTATGCTAAATGCAGTACCTGTGAGGGTTTCTGGACAATATTTGTCATTGTTTTGTGTTGTTAATTGATTTCCAATAATAAATATATACATACATTTGCATAAAGCAGCATATTTGCCCACTCCCATGTTGATAAGAGTATTAAATACTTGTTAAATTTCCCTTTAGGGTACATTTTGAACACTTAAAAAATTTAATCGATTGAAAGCCCGACTTTAAATACTACTTGGTAGATTAGTAGTAAAGTACTGCATCATATCAAATTTTTTTTTATGTAAAAAGGAGTAGAAGTAGAAAGTAGCATAAATGGAAATACTCAAGTACAAGTACCTCAAAATTGCACTTAAGTATCGTACTTGAGTAAATGTACTTAGTTACATTCCACCACTGCTCTTATCCTTTCATGCATGCAACAGCTGAGAACAGAAATATGTTAATTTTGTTCTCCATCGCTGCGTGAAAATACATCTGGTGATTTAACGGTAAAGTTACTCTACGAAGGGAGAACGGCGCCGAATGAGAAGACGCAACGATGCAGCGACTGAAGGCGATGAAACTAAATGACCGAGGAGATGTCTTGTACGGTGAGGATGTGGGATGAAAGTAAGACGAGCTGCATGACCGCGGCAGTTGAGTCACGGGGAGGAGGAGGAGGATGAAGAAGAGGAAGAGGAGGAGGAGTAGGCAGAGAAAACAAGAGGCAGAGAGGGGTTTTACCTGCGGAGCCTGTAAAGCCGGTCATGAAGGCCATCCTGGCATCACGTGGTGCGATGTACTCACTCTGACAGAGAAACAGAGGTTAGCATCTCACACACAAACACATGGTGAATTAATAATGACGGAATACAGATGTACCAGGTGAGCGTCAGTGCCGGGGATAATGTAGGCAGAGATATTCAGGTGGAGCAGTCGCTCTCGTAACTCCTGCAGCCGGAGGGTGGTATTTACTGCTGTGCCAGGGAGGAACTGTAACACACACACAAAGGAGAGAGAGAATGTGAAAATCTTCACATTTAATTAAAACCTGCAGAACTGCTGATTCATTCATTTCTGTATCTCCCACTGTAATCATTAACTGTAGTGCATGTGCGGTAATCATTAACTGTAAGCGTATAAAACTCCTTTTATGATTTGGAAAACGCTGTGTGACTTCTTTTGAGGTCAATTTCACCACGTAATTTCTGTAATTCTTCAAAAAGAATATTTTAATCACACTGCCTCCATTCACTCACCGGCGGGGACAGAGAGCAGTTCCTCTCAGTTCGCTTGTATGAAACAGCACCTTTAGTGTTTCCTGAAATGAGAAGAAAAGACCTTGGAAAGTGACACACAAGTATAATGACCGAGCTGAGTTGTGTAAGAACATTTTCAGATCAGTGTAAAGTGCTGTTCTTTTTTTTTTTATGGTGTTGAATCTTTTCAGACACGACTGAAGAGATGAATGTCAGAGCAATCTCTGGAATCACTGCAACTTAAAAGCTCAGGATTTATAAGCACAAAAAAAACCCTCTAGGAGTCAGTCAAAGTAAAAGGAGACTGGAGGAGCTCCAACAAGGCAGCTGTGCAAGAAAAGACGATAACAATCACATTAACCACAACGTGTCCAATAAGATTAATGCCATCAATCAAGAGAGTGGAGTTAGGGCTGTGTATTGGCAAGAATCTGGCAGTACGATACATAACACGATACAGGAGTTACGATTCAATATATCGCGATATATTGTGACACTGTAAGCAAGGCGATATATTGCTATATTGATAATTTTAGGAAAACTGTGTCATAGTATAAACAACACGCCACCATATGCATGCAATTTTAGTAAAAAAAGTTTACTTTTTTTATGCAATCAAAACAGTGGGATCTGCATTTACATGAATCTCATTCCCTGTAACATCCAATATCAGAGCACTACTTTGAGGGGGCACATACACTGAGAGGGAGCATGTATCGTTGCAAATAAAATAAAGTATTTGTTAATCTTTGCATTTAAACTATTAATTAAAATCGATACAGTGTCACAAAACATAATATCGCGATACTCGATATTTTGTTACACCCCTAAGAGTAGTCCATGTTCAGAGATGATTTGAGTGGGAGACGGAGCTGTTTTCTCCTTCTAAGATGAAATTTCATGCAAAGAAATCCTGACGAGTAAACCAACAGGCACAGAAAGAGCAGATGGCAATTTTTTTATTTCAAATACATGCAATCAAAACTGACTAAATATGATCTGTTTTTCACATTTTACATCACTTCACCATCATAAACAAATAGAAATATGGATCATCACAGCACAGCAGCTCAACAAAACTCTCCACACAAATCAGAGACTTGGACACTCGGACAGATCAGTGAGGACAAAGAAGAACTTTTTTTTTTTTACCTGTTAGTGCTGCCAGACACAGAACCAACGACAGCCAGCCACAGGAAGGCATCTTGGCACAACGAGCCCGTCACGAACAGATCCACAGACAGACTGGCTCTGGAGCAGGTGCTCCGATGTGTATGCAGCGTATGTGAGAAAGTGTGTGTGGGTGTCTGGTGAGAAATTGTGAGTGGGTGTCTGCTAGTAACTGTCCTCTCTCTCTCTTCCTATCTCTCTCTCTCTCTCTCTCCTCCTCCTCTGCCACTATCTCCTCTCCCTGCGGCCCTCAGATAGGAATCATGTGCAGTGGCTCTGGGGGTGGATCTTGGTGCTCAGAAGCATTTCTTTGCCTCCTGACCTAAAATACAACGTGTGTCGAGCCAAGATGCCCACCCACCTGTTTTTTTTTTGCTCCCCCTCGGCTCACTGTGTTGCTCAATGTTTTTCATTGATGCAACTCAGGGGCTTTGGGTTGGAAATTCCCACTAAGATGCCCGGTCATCTAGCTGCACATGTGTTTTTGCTTAAATAAAAAAAACACTTGTACTGTTTTTGTCTCAATTATTATTTGAAACAATAAGATGTGAAAGATGCTAACGATGCATTCAAAGACATGGACAAGGCTGGTTTTACATGCAGTGCATCAGTGACTGGAGAGTCTGTGGACAGACGTGGATTTTTATATTTTGCACATGAATGCATGTACGAGTCTGCAGATCCACATATTATAGGCTAGTCCCGGTAATCCTGCAGAGATTTCCATAGAAAATGTATTTTTAAATCCTTCTATTCATGCCAAATGTAAACTGTCACTAAAAGAAGGAGGAGGAGGAGGAGGGGTAGTATATGACCAGGAGATTTATTACAGCAGCATCTTCAAACATTTTTATATATCTTCTTTTATCTTACTGGAATTAGTTTGACGTCATTTTATTCTGTTTAATTTGACATTTAGGTAAAAACAATTATTCGCTTTTTTGTCGAGTTAAATGAGAAGGTCGATGCCACTCTCATGTCTGTCTATTAAAGCTTCAGTAGGCAGTATATATTTTTGGCATCATTGGGCAAAAATGTCATAATAACCTTCCAGCATATTATAATTCAAGTGTTCTGAGAGATAACTAGACTTCTGCTCCTCCTCATGGCTCTGTTTTCAGGCTTTAATAAATCTAGCCCGTGACGGGAGACTTTGACCAATCACAGGTCATTTCATTGAGAGAGCGTTCCTATTGGCTGTGCTCCGGTCATGTGACCGAAACTTGGCGTTCCTTCAAACAGATTTCACAATGGCGGGGGCGTCACAAACTTTCTCATTTCACAGCTAAACCGTGCACTACAAGATGATTCTGAAAACATTTGAGGAGAGAAAAAGGCATTAACGTAACATAATATTGATTCATATTTGATCAGCGCTGCCTAGTTTGACCGTTTGGTCGGAGTTCGCGAGTGATTGACAGCCGGCTCTCATAGACGGCAGATGGACAGCAGACCTCAGATCAGCTCTTACTGCTTGTTTTCCTCCGGTCTGTGAAATCTTGCAGATGCCGTTAGGAGCACCGGAGGACACAGAGGCACATGATTTTTTCAGGTTACCTGTTTCATGTACTACTGTCACGATATAGCAACCACTTCATAAAAATAACTTTTTCATTAATCATATTTGCTCCAATCTCGCCTACTTCAGCTTTAAATGAGAAAGTCGATGCGACTCTCATGTCTGTCTATTAAAGGCAAAGTGGGCGATCTTGAGAAACTAACAAGAGTACACTAGATTTTTTAAAAATGATCCAGCGGAAAAACCCAGCCCAGCGTTGGAAAACTCTTTGAATGAAAGTAGCGAGCAGCACTGGCTCCAAAAGTCTGAAAATGATCAACAAATAAAGATTACTATTATTAATATCATTATTATATAAACAGACAGAACTCTCATACGGTCACCACACCGATAAGTCAGTGCAAAGAAAGCGCTCTGTTATTGCTGTTTTATTAATCCAGATTTATGCACATACAGCTTGTGATTTACTGACATTGCAACTACCTGATGTGAATATTTATTTCGTATAACACCTCTACGGTGCACTGGGATCCACTGACTTTGATCATGACTTCAAAACCTGGCAGACCTTCAGCACTACAGCGCTGTAGTGCTGAAATAAGACATGAGTAATATGCAGCGATCACAGAGCTGTGCCTCCTAAATGACCTCTTTTATCATTAGGGGGTAGATTGAAATGTATCTCACTGAGTTATAAAGGCGTCTGTGGGCCTTAAGATATAGGAAAGGGAATTGTAAAAATCCCTGTAATGTCAAATTGCCCCTTTTTCACTCTGAGATATGCTCGGATAACCCTTTTAATTAACAACAAGAAGTATAACAGATTCTTGTGTTTTATGAACAACTAGATGATTCTAATGTTTTACTGGTTATCAGTTGCTTTTATTTATCAAAGAAAATACCATAAGTGTTGCTTATGTGTTACTTTAAATCATGTGTACTGTATGAAGTTATTTTTTTATAGCACGATAATGCTGCATACACACGTGGACAAAATTGTTGGTACCCTTCCGTTAAAGAAAGAAAAACCCACAATGGTCACTGAAATAACCTGAAACTGACAAAAGTAATAATAAATAAAAGTGGACTTAATGGAAGACGACCGAGGAGGACACCAAATCATAAAAAAGCGAGACTGGAATTTGCCAAAATGCATATTGACAAGCCACAAAGCTTCTGGGAGAATGTCCTTTGGACAGATGAGACAAAACTGGAGCTTTTTGGCAAGTCACATCAGCTCTATGTTCACAGACGCAAAAATTAAGCATACAAAGATAAGAACACTGTAT
>CAKALU010068711.1:0-56857 GCA_916700995.1 Hozukius guyotensis | reverse complement strand
CGACCGCAACTTATGAATAAATAAATAAACAAATATACAAATGAGCACACTTCGGTAAATATTCAAGTAGCATTATTTTAATAAACTTGGCTTTGATATTTTTTTGTATTGAATATTTCTTTACAAAAAAGTAAAAGTATCACACCTTGACCTCCTGTCAGACATAAAGTACATGTAAATATCTCTTCTTTAAAACATGCAGATTATGTTAACGTAACCACGCTTAAATATAATATAAATATATATTTTTCAAAAAAACAAAATCAGTAATAAAAGTAAAAGATGTCCACTATCTCAACCATTTTCTTGTCTCTACATTTGATTTACAGAAACAAATGAAACCAGCGGTGACATAACATCTGTTATTCATGAGCTAAAACTAAACACTGGTACAATATGATCCTTAAAGTATATTTACTAGATGTTCATCGAAGTACTCCTCTCTGTAATCGTGTGTACGTGTCGTGTATTTTTCAGAGCACCACCACACGAGGCTGGTGTGTGAAAATGAGCGACTGAGGTTGACGTGCAAGAACGAGACTGTCCTCGCCATCTACTCGGCCACGTTCGGACACCTGCTGCACGGCAGTCCTTACTGTCCTCAGGAAACTGCATCACACGTGGACATGGGTCTGAAAACAGGGGCACCATAAGTGTCATCTAGTGGCAAAATAGTGGAACAAATATCAGTTCTAGTGGAGAATAATTAGTGTCATTTATTAGTAGAGCTGAGATTTGAAACCAGAGAATAAACTGAGTTATTCATTTTACTAAACTTTATTTCTTCCAGAGTGTTTGTCCCCTTCGGCTCTGAGGAAGGTGTCACGTAGGTGTCACGGCAGAGCGAACTGCTCAGTCGTGGCCGACACTCAAGCCTTCGGGGACCCGTGCTTCCCCGGCACCAGGAAACACCTGCGAGTGTCCTTCACTTGTGGTGGGTGACAAACCAGATGTTAACTAGCTTGTGACACGGTTTGCTGCATCATGTAAAAACTCTTTAATTTTCTTTAATTTAGTGCCCCGGTATCTTCTGGAAGATGTGGGTCGAGGATCAACGGATCCTTTCATGATCTCAGACTACACACATGGTGAGAGTGAGACTGAAGGATTCACAGGTTTTGTTGCATGCAGCAGACTGAGCCCAGACCCCTCTCACCTGCAGGTGGATGGTACACTGGCCCCACCTACAGGCCTCAAAACGTGCTCTTAACCAACTCTCTGGAGATCTTTGAAAAAATATTGGGTATGTGCGCTGATGCCCGTAGATGACCTCAGGCTATAGGGTTGCATGTACATTTCTTACCATTGTTGGAGATCATATTTAAAAGGATGTTTTAGTTCTAGTCTTTCTGCACAAACTGAGCATATCAAAAATATCTTCCCCCTCTATTGCTCTGTGCAGTAATACAGAATTTGCATGAATACTTTTCATCACTGTTGAGCATTTTCCAAAGCATGCCAGTTAGTTAAGTCTTCAATTGTTTTGTCAAGGTTATAATCACGTAATAAAGCTTGGATTTTTTTTTTGCGTTCATGTGCTGGTGGGAAACTGGGACACTTTTGGACCAAATTGAATATTAAATTTGCAGATTTTTGCAATAACGTTGCTTATACACACCACCACACAGAAATCTTGGATGCTAAATATTTCTATTTGCACACAATCCAATAAGCCTTTTCAATAAAATCTGTGGTTTTAAGTGCATTGCCAGACAAAATAATGTCAATCTAACAAGAAAGAATTAAGACAATAAAGGCAACTTAAAGCTGCAGTGGGTAGAAATGGAGCAAATATGATTAAAAATAGTTATTTTTATTAAAACGGTCACTATATCGTGACAGTAGAGCATGAGAGAGGTAATCTGAAAAAAAAAACGTGCCACTGTGTCCTCCGGTGCTCCTAACGGCATCTGCAAGATTTCACAGACCGGAGGAAAACAAGCAATCAGAGCTGAGCTGGGGCCTTGCCGTCTCTGAGCAGCTGTCAATCACTCGCAAACTCCGACCAAACGGTCAAACTAGGCAGCGCTGATCAAATATGAATCAATATTCTGTTATGTTAATGCCTATTTCTGTAAAATGAGAAAGTTTGTGACCCGGCAGTGATGTTGAGATCTGTTGAGGAAATACCAAGCACCGCCCACCAGGCAGAGCAAACTTTCTCATTTTACAGCTAAACCGTGCACTACAAGATGTTTCTGAAAACATTTGAGGAGAGAAATAGGCATAACAGTAACAGAATATTGATTCATGTTTGATCAGCGCTGCCTAGTTTGACCGTTTGATCGGAGTTCACGAGTGATTGACAGCTGCCTCCGTTGAATGAACAGCCAATAGGAACGCTCTCTCTCTGAACTGACCTATGATTGGTCAAAGTGTCCCGTCACGGGCTAGATTTTTTAAAGCCTGAAAACAGAGCCATGAGGAGGAACAGAAGTCTAGTTTTCTCTCAGAACACTTGAATTACAATAGGCTGAAAGGTAAGGAATAATTTGGTGCAGAAGGCCAGGGTGTTTAACAGGATGCACAAACATGACTTTGCTTTGTTTGATTCATGATCACCACATGCCTTTATCTCTTCCAGATTTCCCAGAGCGAGTGGCTCTCTACTTTGTCTCTGGCATCTGTGCTGGTCTGGTGTTCCTGCTCTGCCTGTTCGGCATACGCTCCACACTAGTGAGGGACGTTAAAGAGCTGGTTTCTGAGCTGAAGGAAGAGCTGAAAGCTTCTCGCAGAAATCGCAAGGAGCTCATGGAGGACCTCTTCGACGATGACATCTCAGACACGTCGTCCTTCCGTCACCTCACACAGTCCTACCGCACCACGGAGATCCTCAGTCCTAACACTCTGGCAGTAGAGATGGTGGATCGGGAGGTGGAGCAGACAAGAGATCTGTCCAACGGAGACATCTGGCCACATCGAGACTCCAGCCCTTACGCCATTCATAAGATCAAAACCTTAAATTAAACAATTGAGAGAAGTTACATGTATGAGTGAAACTACTGCTAAAGCATCCTTAAAGGTCCCATATTGTAAAACGTGAGATTTTCATGTCTTTTATATTATAAAGCAGGTTTAAGTGCTGTGTAAATACTGTGAAAGTATCAAACTACTCAATCCACAGAGAAATACCCACAGCCCGTATTCAGAAACTGTGCTTTTGAAACAAGCTGTCACAAATCTACAATATTTAGACCATTTCACAGTTTTAAACGTAAACATTCTAATTGTGTCCCAGTTTTATTTCCAGCTGCAGTGTATGTGAATAACATCAGCTGACAGGAAGTAAACATGGACCCAAGCTGTTACCTAGCAACGCAATTCCGTTGAAATGCACTAAAACGGAGCGTTTCAGGCTGAGAGTAAATACAGGTATATTCAGGCAGACTATATGAGAAAAATAAAGTTTTTTTTTAACATTACAGCATGTAAACATGTTCTAGTACAAACATAAAATACAAGTATGAACCTGAAAATGAGCACGATATGGGACCTTTAAGTTGTGAACTGAAATTACACACAGACATTTTATTTTACTTATCCATGTATTGCCAATCATGGCAAAGTCTAAACAATAAAGAGTGAAATACACAAAATGTGCTACATTAATTACAATCATTATCAAGATTAACATCAGATGATTTGCGTTCTTTAAATTAATTTTAAATGCAATAGTATTTTATTAAATAAGAGTGGCAGCCTCAGCTAATTTTCTACCTACATTTGTTTTGGATGTCACGTCAAAAACCAGTATATACTGTACATTACAAATCATATAATTCTGAATAATAAAGATTGTTTTAGTGGGGTGAGAATTGCGGTCTGATTACAGTGATGCTTCAGTTTAATGTTTCATTAAAAAGCATTAAGTATACAGTACTTTAAATTGTGTTACAGGTGCGTTGAGGGGTTATCCAGTACAGTATGTTTTAAACTACTGTCAGTGGCGGAGTGTATATTTACTCAAGAACAAATTTTAGGTACTTGAGGTATTTTAATCTCATGCCACTTTCTACTTATACTCCACTACATTTCAGAGAGAAAAAAATACTTTTTTTACTCCACTATCTGACAGCTTTAGTTACTTTACAAATTAAGATTATTGCACACAAAGCATATGAAAAATGTACAAGTACAGATGAAATGATTAATTGATTGACAGAAAATTAATTTTGAAATTGTTGATCTTAAGTAAAAGTATTAATACCTATTTTGTATAGGACTGCAACTAATGATTGTTTTCATTATGCATTTAATCTGCTTATTATTTTCTTGACTAATAATTGATTGTTATATAGAAATAGTGAGAAATGCTGTCTACAATTACCCAGAGCACAACGTGAGCGAGGCTTATTTTGTCCAACCAACAGTCCACACCTCAAAATTATTTATAAAAAAATAAATTAAATTAATTATAACTATAATGAAAATTTGCATGAAAAATTACTTAAACGATTATTAAAATAGTTTCCAATTAATTTTCAGTCAGTCTACCAATTGATTAATCCACTAATAGTTTCAGCTTGCACATACTGTTGGGTATTTTATAATAAAACTTATTTTATAAACTCTATGTTTTGTGTGCAAAAATTCTTAGTTTGTAAAGTAACTAAAGCTGTCAGATAACTAGTGATGTGAAGTAAAATGTATAATATTTCCTCCTGAAATGTAGTGGAGTCAAAAGTGGCATAAAAAGAAAATACTCAAGAAGCCTAAAGCCTAACCTTAATGTGAGTAGAGTACTTTGAGTAGATGCAGCCTGCAGCAAGGTAATCCCAAACTCACACAAGACACAGATTTAGTGTTAAATTTGATATGGAAATAATAATGTGGCAACAGACCTGTTCTTTCATCTAATAATTCGACAGGTCTGAGAAGCTGCATTCAGTCTCTAGTCCACACTCCGAGGCAGAAGGTGGCGTTATGTGCCACATACTTGTTGAAATCAAGATGATGACGCTGAAGCAGCAGGGAGAGGAGGCAGAAAAAGGAGGAGAATCCAAGGCCTATAGAAGAAGGTTAGGTCACTGGTCTTGGGGTATGGGGTATGACGCATGCGCAGTTCAGACCAGATTCTACTGCGCATGTGTCAAACCTCCGCGATGTGATGGGTTGATGACGCGTGTACTAGCCTCCTTCCATAGGCCTTGGTCCACGGCGGTGGCTAGAAGGGAACCGGCAAAGTGGGGTAAACTCTCGCGAGATTGTTAAGGGTAGGCATTGATGTCGAATAATTAAGGTTAGGTATTGATCTCCAATAGTTAACGATATATAGATAGATAGATAGTAACTTTATTGATCCCGAGGGAAATTCAAGTTTCCAGCATCACAGTTCCATAGTGCAAAACATGTTAGTAAAAAGGCAGTAAAAAAATTAGTAGTACAAAGTACAAAAAAATATACCAGATATAAAAATACAAGGAGATGAAGAAAACTGTTAAAAATGAGTAAAGTGCAGGGTAACTCCAGTAGCTTAGCTTATTGCATTACAGCGGGTTGAAGAGGTCAGACCTGAGAGAGTGGTGATCAAAAGCTGTTTTGGAAAGTATACAGTCAACAAAAGCTGTAAGGCCAGATCTAATCATTGAACTGTACTATAGCTTGCTAAGACTGCACAGAGGGGGTACAGATGTATTATTCTGTTGGGTTCCAGCACACGAGGGGGTGAAAGGGAATGAGTTTGCAGATAAACTAGCAAAAAGTTTGCTGCAAAAGGAAATAACAGTACCAGTTCTACTTGGGAAAGGAGAAGGAAAAGCGGTGATTAAGAGGAAAGGAGTGGAGATATGGCAGAAAAGATGGGAGGAGGACCAGAAAGGAAGGAGATATATTTCAGAATACAAAGGTCGGTTATAACAAAAAAATATAAAGAAAGGAACAGAAGGGAAGAAATCATCATAACAAGACTCAGACTGGATCACACAGGTCTTAATGGCACTTTGGCTTTAATGGGGAAAAGGAACGGTTACAAGTGTGGGGATTGTGGTGTTAAAGAAAATGTGCAGCGTATCCTAATTCATTGTAAAAAGTGTGAAAAGACAAAGATTACAGGACCAAGTCAGAGAGGAGGGTCGGGACTGGGATGTGATGGGGATACTGGGAACAGAGGGGTGAGGGAGGTTGAAGGCACCAGGAAAGCATTATTAATGTTCTTATTATTAATGTTCACTATTAATGTTCTATTAATGTTCTTAAGAGACACAGGATTGGTGGGTAGAATTTTTTTTTATTTTTTGTTTTTTGTTTATTGAACAAATTCAAATTTACAAACAACATGGCTCATAGATCATTGCATTAGAGTAAAAGGACAAGGTGCATATAGAACACGAACAGATAAAATATGTAAAATTATACATGAAAATAATAATAAATTAAATTAAGGGCTTTAAGGGCTGTACCTGTAATTCATATTCTTCTATTATACTAAGAAGTTTCAATGCATTTTGGTTTTTCATGACTTTAAGGGCTTTTATGTAAGAAAGAAACTCAGAATGACACACATTAAACCTATAGGTTTCACTTTCATATACTTGGATTTGTGCAAATAAAATTTTCCAAGAATGAGAATGTTATTCACCAGAAAGTCATCTTTGTTATTGTCCATGACAAGACCATAAACAATGTCCTTTTGAGAGAAGTTTCCCAGATGAGAAACTTTTGGGAAAAGCCACTCATGTATATAATAAAGCCATAAAGCTCCAGAATACATACAATGAAAAAATAAATGATCAGTAGTTTCAATATCATCCCAAAATACACAGTTATTGGTTTCAATTCCAAATCGTTGTCGCAACAAATCACTTGATGGATACACTCCGTTTAATAATTTAAAATGGATTTCTTTTGCTTTGGGAGTTATGGGGAATTTTAGATATTTAGTTTGTAACATGTGAATAGTTTCTTTCTGATAGATTTGTGAAATTGAGTTTCTTTAAGATGGGTAAAATTTAAGAGTAGCAGTAATGTGTAAAATGACATGATGTTACACACTCTTGTACAGTAGGTGGAGGTATGAACCTTAAAGCTGGTTGCGATCCGCCAGAAACTGAGAGAAGAAGAAGAAGAAGATTTCGCAATTTGCGGGCTCCCTTCTAGACACACCCGGAGAGTCTCTACTGTAACTAGCTAGCTTAAATCAGCCACAACCAGCCAGCTATGTAGACTAACCAGCCTGTTCGCTGCCACCGCAGAGAAACCGGAGACTTAACAACGTTTTATTGTAAGAATGGAGGCACATTAACCGGGATACGTTGACTTCTCGACTCTGAACGTTTTGTACCAAAATACATCCAGCAACAACAACCAACGGCTGGCTAACTAGCGGTTAGCATTAGCATTAGCATCCAGCGGCTGGACAGCTGTCAGACCGGAAGGCCGCCGCACCGGGAGAACACCGGGAACACCGGGATTTAACTTTCTCTCTCCGTGTCTGGACTGAACCAATAGTCAATGATAAATCTCTAATCTATCATATATCGGGTAAGGATGGAGTCCGTGTTGGGGATAACCGAGGAGGAGTGTTTGGCAATATCCTTTTTTAAGTTACAACCTTTGTTTTCTGTTTGTGTTTTTCAGTTAATGTTAGCTCGTTGGCTAACTAACGTTAGCTTTACGTCACGTAATGTCAGTTAGCAACTCAGCTAACTATGACTAGCTGCTGTTTGATAACAAGATAACTGTGTTTAGCTGGTAGTTAGCTGGTTGTGAGTTTATTCACCTGGTTGTTTTATAGCTTCAGTTCACTACTAACCACAACCATCATGACCAGTCTCATTTAACTTAAAGGTCCCATATCATGCTCATTTTCAGGTTCATACTTGTATTTTATGTTTGCTTTCACATTGATGCATCAGCATTAACAATGTACTAATGTAGTTTATAATAATATCATGAGGGCCAATATTCTGCTTAATGAATACTTTTACTTTAGATACTTTATGTACATTTTTGCAGATAATACTTATACATACTTTTACTTTCAGAAGTATTTTTACAGTTTACTTGAGTATTTCAATATCGTATACTCCGCTGAGTTGAAGAGAAATGTTGTATTTCTTTTAATACACTACATTTATATGACAGTTACAGTTACTTCACAGATTAGGATTTTCGAAACCTACATATAGACCGTTTCAATGGAATTGCGTTGCTAGGCAACAGCTTGGGTCCATGTTTACTTCCTGTCAGCTGATGACATTCACACACACTGCAACCAAGGCCTATGGAAGGACGCTGCGTCACGCCTCATCAACGTGTCATATCTTAGGGGGTATAACACATGCGCTGTAAAATCTGGCCGGCACTCGCCGAAATTGAGCCAATCGCAACGCACGACCGCAGCTTCAGTCACACTGCGCATGCGTTATACCCCGTACCCCAAGACCGACGTCTGCCTGTGACCCAGCCTCCTTCCATAGGCCTTGACTGCAACCAGGAATAAACTGGGACACATTTAGAATGTTTACGTTTAAAATCGCGTAAAGGGTCTAAATATTGTATATTTGTGACATCACAAATTGACAAAAATCCTGACAGCTTGTTTCAAATGCAGAGTTTCTGAATACGGGCTGTGTGTATTTTCCTGTGGATTGAGTGTTTCGATTCTTTCATAGTAATTATATAGGACTTAAGCCTGCTTTATAATAAAAAAACATGAAAATTTCACTTTTTTATAATATGGGACCTTTAACTAATTAAAGCCACTTGTTCTTGAACAGAATGACGTTAGCCATTTTTTTAAATTATAAATTACAATGACTGCCACTAACAAACTTGGTCACTCTCTCTTTTTTTCATATGACTTGTCATTTGTAGCATTAATTTGCCTCTTAATGTCCAATAAGCATGGCTTCTTCTAACAGGGATCATCACTCCTGGGTGTCTTCAATCTAACCACTAACTAATTAACAGTCCTAAAATGACGTCTGTCTGTCTGCCGTTAATCAAAATAACAACTCAGTGCTTGTGATGTCCAAGAGCCTTTCTCATCCTCAGTCACAATAATTCCTTGATTGTGATGCTCACACTGTGAGAGGTCAGGAGCTGAGGGCTGGCCAGAGGGAGCCCAGACTACTGTCACTAATTGAGCGCAGTGGAGAGTTTATGTAAGTATCAGAGAACCTGATGACTGAAAAGCTATGTGTTTTTGTCAGGCAGTGGGTATATAAAGTATAGTGAGATGTCACAGGTTTTCAAGCAGTTCTGAACACCTAGACATTTTCAGATCCGCATTCAGCATCCTCAGCATCAGCTTCCTTCAGCTTTTTCTCTGTTTTTGACAGCTTTTTCTGTGTTTGAAGGAAGATGCTTGCTGTTTGTCTTATGGGCAGGTCCCTTAATTTGGGACTGTATTATATTTTCTGCTGTCTTTGATTGACATGCACTGAAAAGCTGTCTTGCTTTTCAGGCCAAATATGTCTTTTAATGTGCAAATTAACTCATATCAATCAAGATGGTTCAAAATACAATCGGTTCTATCAAAAAGGTCTGAGCGCCATGATAGCGTCAAGATTATTTAGATTTTACAGTTTGATTATTGTGTTTTAGGGTTGGTTGTCATGTCTTATAAATTGAATAGATTTAATAGCAAATGGCATTACGTAAGAATTATACTGTTATAATAAAACAGGTCAGGTGTACTATCAGAAAAACTACTACAAACAAGGGCTGACCCAAATGCTTCGAATCTTAGACCATTGTCATGTTATTCGACCTCCAAATCACCATTCGATGCTTCGTTTTAAATTTTTTTTTATATATATATATAAGTATGTAATAATAATGTTTAAATCCCCCAAATAACCTAAGAAATAATGCCACAAAATTATTCATTATTTATATTCAACATTCATTATTATTAGTTATTCTCAGATGGATATCGCTGTTTGTTGTGTGTAGAGGTGCGTGTGTGCACAGTAGTGCAGCAGCACAGTCCCAAGATGTAGACAGACAGACAGACAGAAGAACATGTCAACCTGCCGCGCTGCTCCGCGAAGCTTCGAATACCTTTGAATATTTCTCACCGGAGCTACCAGAAAAAACAAACTAATATTTAGCATTTTCAGGTGAAAAGACAAGTTTTTTGTGTGTTGTACAGAATACCCGGTCAAACACAGGACCTGCAATAAATGTTGCATGTTATAGTCACAAAAATGTTCAGTATTTCCAGCTGAAATAAGTTTGTTGCTGCATGGATCAGTGACTCTTCATTGACCTCCTCTTCAGAGGTCAGAAAGTCATCTACAGGGCAGTTGTAGTGATTTGGTTCAGTGTTACATAAGCAGGATTTTAAACCGGGTCTTGGCAGCTTCAGCATTTGTTTTAGTGAAAGGGATGTTGTGGGTGTGGTAAACGATCAGTGTTTGTGGTTGTAGCAGGTTGTGGCGTGGGACAATTAGCGTGAGGGAGAAAGCAATCACCCTACCAGCAGTCAGCTCACTATCCATTATCTAGAATTCCTCCACTTAGTCGTCGACTGTAATGAGACTCACATGGGCTTTGTCCTCGGCTAACTGTGTTAAAACCACACACACTCGACTGAAGAGTCATGGAGACCAGGTGCTGTCAGAGTTTTAGTTGGTGCTGTTCAGGCAGGTTTATGCAAACCTATGAAAGTGATATCTGTTTACATTCCTGGTATCAGTAATGGCACGTGGCCTTGTTATCACAAGGTGAATACAATAACAGAAGACGCACATTACAGTTCAACAACTCTACAGTGAATACCAGTGTGTATCCGACAATGTTTGATTCTAGTTTAAACTGTCCAATGTCTTTTATGTTCATCTTTGGGGCTGTATCTTAGTTAGGGCTGCAAGCAACGATTACTTTCGTTGTCGATTAATCTGTCGATTATCTTCTTGATTAATAAATTAGTTGTTTGGTCTATAAAATGTCAGAAAATTGTGAAAAATGTCGATCAGTGTTTCCCAAAGCTCAAGATGACGTCCTCTAATATCTTGTTTTGTCCACAACTCAAAGATATTCAGTTTACTGTCATAGAGGAGTAAAGAGACCAGAAAATATTCACATTTAAAATTAAATTTACTCAAACCGATTAAACATCAAAATGGTTGGCGATTCATTTAATAGTTGACAACAAATCGATTAATCGTTGCAGCTCTAATCTTAGTGTTTTTAATTAAATATCTCATTAAGTTGAGTATAGGTTTTCCTGTTTTGTATTTATTGTTATGATTTTTAAGACTATTCTGTTTGCCACATTTCATACTTTAGCAGATTTTGCCACTGATGCATCAATACTAATTTGCGGCTATAATACAGGTGTAAAAACAACTATTTTATAGATATATGTCTGACAGAGGTTCAAAGATAATAAAAAACTATGAAGTCTCAAAAAAAGACATTGAGTTGAAGCAACATGTCAGACAGTCTCATTAAAACTGCCGACGACAACATTCATTTTTTAGTCAGAGCTACTGTTTTGTATGGTGTTTCCTTTATTTCGTCCACACCCATGAGGAGGTCCGTTGATGATTGCTCCGGAGAACTGCGAGTTCCTCTGACACAGCAGGGCTGAATCATTTTCCTCTCAGAGAGTTACAGTAATCCGACTTATTGTGAAGTGGAGAGGAAGTGTGGGCAGTGCCCAGCGAGCTGCTCTGACCCTGTTAGTCAGCCATTGTTAGAGAGTGAAATATGACCTCGCCCACATTACCCCACATCACAGATTTGAAGCCGCTTATATTGATTATTTAATGACTCAAAGCTTAGCTCCTCTGAATGTGCGCCAGGTTGCTACACTGGACTTTTTTTCTGAAGCAGAGTGCTTGTTAGTTAATTGTTTGCTTATTCAACTAAAGCAACTTGACTGCAAATTAGACTAAAAGAGCCTTCTGCATGTGTGCATGTGCATTTCAGATTTTTGTAAAATTCACAGTTTAATCATTTCATGATTATAATCTAATCCTAATTGTACATTTACCCATATTGCATCATAAATGTTCAGCGCATGAAACGCAATTTTAATTGCAAGAAAATGGCTGTTATGAGAATAAAAGAGAAATTGCTGCAGCCCGTCTGTATATGCTTTGTGTTTTAGATGATTTTATTGATGATCTTAAATTATATTAAAACATAAAAGAGCTGATATTAAGTGTGACTCTGTGCTGTTCTCATCCAGATTGGGTGTTTTGGCCACCCCTGATGCTGTTGTGTCTCGTCCAGTGGCTCAGCTGTCCATACCTGTCAATGGTAATTTTGAAATTGTGCGAGGTATGTGACCTTTTTTTTGTCCTCAATATCAAACTCACAGTATTTAGTGTTTTGGGTGTGCTAAGTATAATCAAATCGGCAACAAACTGCTACAAACTATTCTTAATTTTTGCGCATCAAAGATGTTGTGTGATTGCTGTCTAATAGACGCAGCATGTTTGTAAAGTTGACCCTTACCTCACATTCTTTAACCACAGTAGTAGGTCACGTTACCGCGGTGTAAAAGTGAAAGTCCAGGGAGCATTTCCTTTTGCACCTGGAAGACAAAATTTAAAAATCAACCGACGACAACTTGAGCCTGTTTGAAATAATTTATGGTACCTCTGGTTTACGCCCACAGCAGACCTTTGAACTGCATGCGTTTAAGCTCTCTTTCCTCTTTCATTCCAGAGGCTGAAGAGGCTCTTCTTATTAACTTCTCAGTAGCTTGTAAGTATGTTTTTTTTTTACCTCTCTTCAGATTAAACTACTTCCTCTTTGTGCTTTATTTTCAATCAGTTTATGCAGAAAATATGTTGTTTTGGTCCTTCAAGCAAGTCTGTATTGTGGGAACAAAAGAGAGCTAAAACATGGCATTTATTGCAACACAGCCCCATTTTTAGAGCATGCCTTCAGCCAAACGTCCTTTATTTAGTAGCAGACGCTGGTCATGGGTTACCACGGCTCTCTGAAAGAATGCTGAGTTGGTTCACTGTTAAATCACTTTGCTTTGTTTTCCAGACAGTCTGCATTTCTAATGTGTTTGCAAAGTGTAAAGGTGTCCAACATGTGTGTAAGTGTGTGTTTTCTGTTCCCCTCTCAAGCCTGCATTAGGATACGAATCAAAGGAGAAAAAGCTCCAGAGCTGCTGTTGGACCTCGAGGATGACGATCGGACTCAGACTTTCCTCACCCAGGTGAAGAGCGCTCAGCATCTAGGTAAGACGTCACCGTCTGGAGCAGTTGGAAGATGAATTATTTAATCACTCATCTAACATTTATTCACCGAGGGTGGATTACACCACTCGCTGATTTCCTGTGTATTCTCGCCACCCACACTCTGGTGGAGAGAGTCACTTGGCTGCCATTGTTGAAATCAGATCGACCTTTTAAATGTGCCTGAAGCTTACGTCATACATCATTATGCTTTCATTCTTACATTTATGTAAGAAAACCACGTTACTCATACTCCTCTAATGAATGAGCAAACTTTGTAACTTTTTCAGATATCACTAAATATCAAGACGTTGTTAAGGTGTACACATATACACATGGTGTGTATTACACTATAATACTCTATAAAGGCTCCTGTATTATCTTTATTTATATAGTAAGTAGAGTTTTTAACGTCGGTTTTAGTGTTAATTTTGGCAGCTATTTTAGATTTTGTCTTAGTCTCAGTGTTAAGATTAAAAATGCTTATTAGTCACATTTTAGTAATTTATATCTTTCATAGTTTAGTCTAGTTTTAGTCGGTGACAACTCAAAACGTGTTAGTTGCCGTAAAGTCATTTAATTTTACTCAAACTGTTTTCTCTCTTAATTTTGTCAGCTATTTCTTTTAGTCTTGTGTCAAATGTCCTTTTTTTAGTCATCAGATTATATTGAACATTTCAGTCAATCTAGTCTAGCCAAACCAATAATTTCAGTCAAACAAGATTTTATATTATCATTATTTGATGAAAAACGCCTGTTGAATTATTAATAATGCAGCTTTACAGTTAGTTCGAGTCCTCCTGACTGTGCTCATCAGTGATGCAAGGTTCAGTCGCACCCACTGGCCTGTTGTGAGAGCCAATCAGCCCGCCCAGCATGCAAAAATATACGTTAATCAACCACCCAAACCCGACCCGTAAACCACCAGCTTTATGCATTAGTGGTACAATCGTCTGGGCTGAGGTGTGAGACACAAAGAGAGAGGGACAGAGAGAGGGGAAGAGAAGGTGGAAAGAGATGAAAATGGAGATTTTGGTAAAGTTTTTCATTTTTTAATTACATTTTAGTCTGGTCTTTTTCCGTGAACGATAGTGCATGTTTGATATCGTTATTGTTAGTGTTTAATGACACTGGTGCCGTCTCGTCTTAGTCATGGAAAAAAAGGTCCTTGAAGAACATATTTCGTGATAGTTTTTGTTAATGAAATTAACATTGGTTGGTTTTGCCTGATTGTAATTCTGATGTAAATGTAAAATGTGGCTATTAAATCCATGTTTTAGTTGCCACCTCACTAACCAACATAATGAAGCACGATCACGGTCGGGCAGAGAGCTATAATTATTTCTATACTTAGAACAAGTTCATCTAGTTTCACTGTTACTATCATTTATGATAATTGTAACATCCCATAGTAATCAGTATAACTACAGTGGAACTATGTCCTCTTCAGTTCACTTGTCAGCTGGCATGCTGTACTTGACAACATTGTTCTTCTGGGTGTTGGCTTATTTTTATCTGTGTTCATATTTACATTCGGTGAGGTCATCTTAAACAGGATGTGTTTACTTAAGTAACGACAAAGATTTGAATAGAACATATTAGCTTCTATCTTGAGCAAGCTGCATGTAGCACCTTTTATTGTTTATGTTTAACACAGCTTAAAACAATCCCTGGACAGCTGCTCCTTCTGCTTGAGTAAGGTTGTGTTGAGTTTTGGATCATTGTGTGCTTCCTTCTGACAATGCTGTTTCATTTTCTCAGTTGAATCCAAACTCACGAAACCCAAAGCGATGGAGCCCTTCACACCAACAGCCCTGAGAGGTCCAGTCCCCATCCCACCGCAAAGAGCAAACAAGACCGTTAACTCTCTGAGCTCCGGAGTCAACCCACCCAAATCTACCAGTGCATTGCCTCCCAACCTCAACAATAGCAGGTCTACAAATCAGACTAACACAGGTAATATATGAATACCAGGGCTGTCGATCGATTGAAAGATTTAATCACAATTCACACATTTTTTTATCTGTTCAAAATGTACCTTAAAGGGAGATTTGTCAAGTATTTAATACTCTTATCAACATGGGACTGAGCAAATATTCTGCTTTATGCAAATGTATGTATATATTTATTATTGGACATCAATAAACAACACAAAACAATGACAAATATTGTCCAGAAACCCTCACAGGTACTGCATTTAGCATAAAAAATATGCTCAAATCATAACATGGCAAACTGCAGCCCAACAGGCAACAACAGCTGTCAGTGTGTCAGTGTGCTGACTTGACTATGACTTGCCCCAAAACTGCATGTGATTATCATAAAGTGGGCATGTCTGTAAAGGGGAGACTCGTGGGTACCCATAGAACCCATTTACATTCACATATCTTGAGGTCACAGGTCAAGGGACCCCTTTGAACATGGCCAAGCCAGTTTTTTCCTCACCAAAACTTTGCACAAGTTTGAAGCGTTATTTTACCTCCTTCGCGACAAGCTAGTATAACATGGTTGGTACCAATGGATTCTTTAGGTCTTCTGGTTTTGTATGATGCCAGCATATTCACCCTAGCTTTAAATCTAAGCACGGCAGTCCGTCGGATTTTTCTGAGGTTAATTAAAGATCGCAAGTTGCGTTAATGCATTAAAGAAATTGGGGCGTTAAAACAAATTTGCCTTAATGCGTTATTATTGCGTAAACTTTGACAGCCCTAATGAATACACTGTGTTTACAAAAGATGCATAAATGGTAGCTACTTTGAAAACAAATCCCGAAACGTACTGTATGGGTTTATCATTTTAAGTCTTTGTCTTCCTAATAAGTTTCTCTTGCTGTTAGATTGAATCCTCTGTTTTTGAACTCACTGTTTCTGAAGATCCAGTTCAGTCACTGGCCTCAGACTTTGGCTTTGAGGACAACTTCAACCACGCTCTCAAAGTGGAGGAAAAGAAGAACCACCAGAATCGCATAGTTGCTGTTAGGGAACCTCCTCCGGTTCCCCCTCTACCTCCTCGCAAAGCCTCCTACACTCCCTCCAATCCTCTGCCTCCTACACCAATCCCTAAAGAGAGAGCAGTCTCCCTACAGTCCAAAGACAACTCCAAATCAGAGTAAGTTGACCTTTCACGTTAGTTAACAGTTAAAAACTGTATATATATAACTTATATCTGGCAGTCCAGGAGACTCATTAACTCAAAGTCGAATCTGTCTCAAATATTGCCGGTGCTAAATGAGACTTGTGTTTTCCATTCCAGTAGTTTTAGGTCAGGGTTCGACCGCATGGACAGGCCAACGTCATGGAGCGAAAGCCCCACCACCAACAGCATGAGACAGGCTATGTTCTCCAGCCAGGCCGGGCAAAGAGAATACCTCATCAAACACCGCCTGGGGAAGAAGGAGAATGAGTATGTGGACATCCAGACCTTCAGGTGAGAGGAGCTTCTTCTTTCTGTTTGTTGTATTTTTGATGTCTTGATATAGAAATACAACAATTAAAAAATACGGTACACATTAACCCTACACTGTGCATAAATACTGCTTGTTATGCCTCTGCGCCGGCGACAGCTGTGGCCGGAGGCATTATGTTTTCGGGGTTGTACGTACGTCCATTCTCTTGAACGCGATATCTTAGGAACTCCTTGACCTCACATCCGTCCCACTCTTGTGATATCTCGGGAACGCCTTGAGCAAATTTCTTCAAATTTGGCACAAACGTCCACTTGGACTCAATGATGAACTGATTAGATTTTGGTGGTCAAAGGTCACTGTAACCTCACAAAACATGTTTTTGGCCGTAACTCTATGAAATGAAGAAGTGGTGACATTTTTGGACAGGCATGGATGTACACTGTAACTTGGCTGGTTGTGGAGGCGTACAACCGCAAAGCGGTAATTCTAGTTGTGTCTTTTTAGGTTTTTCACAGGTACGTGGAACGTGAACGGCCAGCCTCCAGACAGCACCCTTGAGCCGTGGCTCTGCTGTGACGCAGACGCTCCTGATATTTATGCTCTGGGGTCAGTGAATATTTATCTTACAGAACCTTTTCTCACCATAAAGTCAAACATATCGTCCTCTGGTCTTGCTTCAATAACATCTATGGTGACTTGGTTCATGGCTCTAGTTTTCAAGAATTGGACCTGAGCACTGAAGCTTTCTTCTACATGGACTCGTCCAAGGAGCAGCTGTGGGTGGAAGCTATAGAGAGGAGCTTGCACCCAAAAGCCAAGTACAAGAGGGTGAGTTGAGAGAAGATTTCTCGATCCACAGCTCCTCCTGTTTACATTTGAAAGTGTTGAAAGACACCGATATAAAAATAATAATATTGCCCCTGACCATTGGTGTTTGTGAATGTAATGCAAATTAGATAAAGGCATTAAATGCAGCCATTTACAGCGAATGAATACTGTCTAGAACAATATGATCCTGCCATGTTGATGAATTCATTGGTAAATGTGCTAACTTGCTTGTCTACAGATTCGAATCATACGACTAGTTGGGATGATGCTCGTGGTGTTTGTCAAAAAGATTCACAAGAATCACATAAAAGAAGTGGCTGCAGAGCATGTGGGGACGGGCATCATGGGAAAAATGGTTTGTTAACACACAACTGCCTCAAAATACACATAGTGATGGACAACCATGGGATAAATGTGCCAAGATTTTTTTTCTCATTCAAGTGCAGCCAAGAGAGAGAGATCCTACTGCTAACTATAAAATATTACTTAATGTAATGTGTTTTTTTTCTGATTACAGTATTTACAGTATTCTGCACTTGGCCTCTGTTTGATTTATTTTATATTAGATATGTTACATAGACCTTATTCCCACATGTATTTGCCAAAAAGAAAATAAGTGGCTTTTTAAAGGAATACTTCAACCACAAAATGACCATTTTTATATCACTTACTCGCCGTGCGTTACCTTGAATTCTTGAAGAAAACTTTGTTTTTCTCACATGCCTCCACGGTGAACGGAGTAAATCCTTAACTAATTGAAGTAAAATGTCAAAACATCCAGTTACAAACTCTCACAATTTTCGCAGTATAATCCAAGTCTCATATATCCAGTCGTATGCTCAGTACTACTCGCACTACTCGTCTGGACTCGCACAGACTCGCATGTTTGGAAAGTAGTGAGCATACGACAGGATAAATGAGACTTGGATTATACTGCATGAGTTGTGTGAGAGTTTGTAAACAGATGTTTTGATATAGTTTTGTTGTCAAGCGCGGCCCCCATTTACTTCAATTCCTTCAGGATTTACTCCCTTTTTGGATTCTCCGTTCACCGTGGAAGCATGCGAGAAGTTTTCTTCAAGAAGTCACGGTAACATGCGGTGAGTCATTCATATACAAATGGTCATTTTGTGGCCGAAGTATTCCTTTAAATGTCTGATCTTTTAATGTGTTTCTTTTTTTGTTGCAGGGGAACAAAGGAGGTGTGGCAGTGAGGTTTGTTTTCCACAACACTGGCTTCTGTATTGTGAACTCCCATCTAGCAGCACACGTGGAAGACTTTGAGCGCCGCAACCAGGACTATAAAGACATCTGTGCCCGCATGACCTTCCACTTACTGGACCACCCCCCTCTCAGTATCGTCAAGCACGAGTGAGTTCCACGTCCACAGTGATGACATTGAATTAATGTGCAAAGTCAGATTTTACACTCATTGGTTGAGGTTTGAGGTTTTGTTCACAGTTCTTGTGTTGTTGATTTTACCTCCTACCTTCCTGCATTCTGCAATACTAAATTAATTCTATACTGCCCAGTTTATAACTTAAAACACTAAGTTAATCAGTGTCTGTTTCTATAGTAACTTTTCAAACATGAGCTCCAGACTACAATTCTCTTTGACAGTATTTTAGTGTTAAGAATAATCATATTCACTATAAAGTTGTTGGTGTAATTCTGTTGTTTTAATCCGTCTCTGTCTCTGTCTGTGTTTCAGTGTCGTAGTCTGGCTCGGGGATTTAAACTATCGTCTGTTCATGTACGATTCTGCTGAGGTCAAACAGCTCATCTCTCAGGATGAGCTAAAAAAGCTTCAGGAGGTTGATCAGGTAAGAGACTGTTGAAAGAAAACGTATCATAACTTTTCCTTACTTTTTTATAACTTTAAAAACATCGAAAAATGCCCCTATCGCAGCTTCTGATTCTATAATTAGCTGAAGTTTCCCTCTTTGGCAGTTTTAAACTGTAACTGGAGTTTCTGTTCAGTAGCCATTAGTAAAATATGACACAGACTCTCTGATGTGTCTGTGTATGACAATGTGACATAACTGACGCGGTAAATATTTCATGATAAATAGAAGGAAGCTGTTTTGCAAATGGTATTATTGCACAGGTTAAAGATTACCACACTTACTGTGTTTGTAATCTGCCATGATTTCCTCTTTATCTTATCTATGTGATAGTAATTAAAGATTCTGTTTTGACTCTTTCACCGAATAACACTTTGAGATGTTCCCACTTTTCGTTGCGTAGCTGAACATTCAGAGGCAGACGAAGAGAGCCTTCACAGACTTCATGGAGGGAGATATCAACTTCATTCCCACGTACAAGTACGACCCCAAAACGGATCGATGGGACTCAAGGTAAAAACATATCCCGGTATTGTATCTTTTTTGACCCTCTGTGACCCGTGGGATCGCCGGCGATCCCGACCGACATTATTGTCTTTAAGAGGCTCAAATTTGGCAAGGGATAAACTGGCATTTTCAAAGGGATCCCTTGACCTCTGACCTCAAGATATGCGAATGAAAACGGGTTCTTTGGGTGTCCACGAGTCTCCCCTTTACAGACATGCCCACTTTATGATAATCATTTGCAGCCTATATGTGATGTTAGTCCTCCTAGTCATTTCACAAAGGTTTCTGAGCAGTTTCCAGAACAGAAGTGCTCGCCATCTAATCGACAAAAAATGCAATTCTTGCAAGAAATCTCCAAATATCAAAACTTTTTGATGCCAAATCACAGCATGTCTTTTCCTATGGTGTTCCTCAAGGTCTTTGTGTCTTAATGTGGTATTTTGGAGGGATTATTGATAATTTTGATAAATTCTTGAGTAGTAGAAAATGGTTAAATTTAGCACTAAATCTGTGTAACAAATGGTATCAACTCCAAAATTGCTGCAACAATTTACTTATGAAACTTAGGTGAGCATGGGAATGGCCATCATAAACTTCCATCATAAAGTTTTAAGCCCTTATACACTATTACAATTCATTTTAATTTGGGTTTATTTCTGATTTATCACTAGAACAACTACTATAGCTGCATCTTAAATTCATCTTCATGTTCCCTGCTTTCAGATGAAGTAACCCACGTTTATGTGACATATACTGTTGACTTGTTATATCCCACCAAAGATCCTCTGTACCCCCTCTAAAAAAGCCAAAAATGGGTCCCTGTGGGTCTCTTAGAGGGTTAAAATTTACATTATACAAACCCACTCCAGGATTTGTATTGTTATTTCCAACTTGTCCTCAGTTTTGTTTTTTTCTCCTTTGGAATCCTGATTAAATTTTTGCTGGTAAGGAAGCTTTTTCCAGCCTTATCGTTACACTAATACAGAGTCAGCAGTACTGTATGTGTGTCTGATGTCTGACCCTTAACTCTGCCTCTGAAACTGTGGCTGTTTCCTGCAGTGGGAAGTGCCGTGTCCCGGCTTGGTGTGACCGAATTCTGTGGAGGGGCAACAATGTCAAGCAGCTCAAATACCGGAGTCACATGGAGCTGCAAACTAGTGACCACAAGCCTGTCAGTGCTCTCTTCAGTGTAGGGGTAAGAAGCTATGTTGTCAAATAAAAAAAAACTAAACTGACTGGTTTTGGTTGAAACATGCACAGTTCTGCATTCACAGTTAGTTCTGATGAGTAGGACGCGTGTGTTTGTGTAACAGGTTAAAGTGGTAAATGAGCAGCGGCACAAAAAGGTGTTTGAGGAGATTGTTCGGGCGATGGACAGGATGGAGAATGACTTCCTTCCATCTGTAACTCTGAGCAGGAGAGAGGTAAAAATACAGCCCTCACATGCACTCATCATACTGAGCGTCTGTCCTATGATCCTTCCTCAGTGATGGTATCACTGATAACCTTTAAAACAGTATAGCTTCAGCAGCAATGTCATTTCTACTGAAATATGTAGGATGAAGTTACTGGGAATATTTGGATGATGATGCTTCTCTTTCCCTCTTTCCCTGCAGTTCACATTTGGGGATGTGAAATTCCGGCAGCTTCAAAAGGAGCGCTTCCTAATAACAAATGACGGGCAGGTCCCCTGTCACTTTGCCTTCATCCCCAAACTCAATGACTCGCAGTATTGTAAGACTTGGCTCCGTGCCGACCCAAGTGACGGATTCTTAGAGCCGAGTAAGTCTGAATAACTCCCTTTTCTTTTTTGAAATCTTGTGACCTTGAAATTTTAGATCAGTGATCATGTAGTATTTCAATCATTGGTGATGTCAGGACAACTTTATACTGTTATAAGTCCCACTGTAATAGTGTCATTTTGACTTATGTGGAGGATTTTTAATTGTTGCATCAAAACCCTGCTGTATCTTCCTGAACAGATGAGACTCTGGAGATCTACCTGGAGGCGTACGTCAGTAAAGACTCCGTCACGTTGCTTAACTGCGGAGAGGACGCCATAGAGGACATTCTGGTCCTCCATCTGGACCGTGGCAAGGACTACTTCATTACCATCTCTGGCAACTACCTGCCCAGCTGCTTCGGCACCTCGCTGGAGACTCTGTGTCGCATGAAGAAGCCCATCAGAGAGATCCCCATCACCAAACTGATCGACCTGGTGAGGGAAATCAGACCTGTTTAAAGAGATAGGTTTAGAGACATGTTTTACTCAGATTAGTTGAAGCTCTTATTGTGAAACCCTCCTCTACACAGAGCCGTTTAGTTCAGATTGTAATGCGACGGCTGCTTCTCACTATGTAGCTGTTCACCACCTGAAACCAGAGTGAGGACGCGTGAGAGCTTGTTCACTCCCTCAGGGTAAACTCAGTCACACAGAGAGAACTATATTTGGAGCGCTTAAAATGTCTCAACCTGTATAATTTTGTCCAAAAGAGGCCAAGGGAACAAGGAAGTGGCAAAAACATAGGAAGGGAGCTCCTAAAGAACAGGGAAAACTGACTCAGGTTAGGCCCATATTAGAGCTTTATATAAATAGACTCCTCTGGTCTCCGTACGTTCACTTCTGTCTGTTTCCATAATGCTATTTTTGACTTAATCTGCTTGGGAATATAGTGCTACTATCATTCAGTACTCCTTTTATTTCTATTTAAACTATTCCATTTTCCTTCTGCCCTGGTGTATTCGATCAATGGTTTATGATCTACTTTTCTGATTTTGTGTTTATGCATACCTCTTCTCTATCTACTTTCTTCTTTTGTTTCCCTTCATCACCTCTTATTGCCTTGATCATTCCTTTCCAACTCTTCACTGTGGTTGTGGGCTGACTTCTTGCTCAGGGAGAGGACACCTTCATGGACAAGGTAAAATATTAACTCGATACTGATCAGCTAGTGATCAGGGTCAATATCACTTTAGTTAAAAGATCTGCTTTACGTCACTTTATTGACCTTCCTCAATCGCTCATTGTCATAAAGAGAAACTGGTTAGAGTATTATGAGAATCAGTCATGTGAGGATATGATATCAACAAACGCCTCAGTGTGTACTACATCCTCTTAATGTCTAACTTTAATCTTAAAGATTCACATACTGTTGTAGAATATATTTCAGATTTTTCTTATGCATAAAATGGTTGGATCACTAAATTTAATTTCTGTTTGTTGGATAGCAATCTAACAATTTTAAAGGAATAATTTCACATTTTGGAAAATATCCTTATTCACTTTCTCTCTGAGAATTAGTTTGCCTTGTGTTAAAACATGCAAGGGGCTCTGTTAGTTGGGGGGGCCTGTTGCTTCGGGCACCAGTGAGACACAAAATCTGGACCAGGAAGTCCAATTTGAGTAACAAATCCATGAGTTCGAAGACTTATCAGACACAAAAAAATGCTGCAAACAACAATTATTAAGCTTTAGAGGTGTTGGTAGGTGTAATTTGAACTTTGGAGAGAGCCAGGCTAGCTGTTTCCCCCTGCTTCCAGTTTTTATGTTAAACTAAGGGCGCTTTCACAAGCCATAGTCCGTTTGGCTAGTCCAAATCAGAGTTCAATTGATACTTATGGTTTCCTTTATATTTAGTCTGGTTCGGTTTCACGGTGCACAAATCAAAGCAGGCAAAAAAAAAAAAAAGTGTATTACTTTATAATAAGTCACTGTTTTTGCGGATTTTATTTATCATATTCTGTATGTTCTCATCGGCCCAGATGTCAAGCAAACATCGGACTTCAGCAGAAGTAGAGACTGATCCTCTACCACTCATGTAAACATGTCGTTTACCTGTGTCCATCTCAACAAAGATGCCCACACAGGCAGCCTGCGTTTTGGTTCGCTTGGAAACTGTCCGAGACCACCTCTCACTATCGGTCTTGGTCCGGTTGTTTTGCTCCGCATCAGAGTACAGTGACCGCGTTCACATCTGTCCAAACGAACCGCACCAGATTTCGATTTAAAGCGGACTAAATGTTGGCTTGTGAAAGCGCCCTAAGCTAATCTTCTCCTAGCTCTATAGCTCCATACTTAATGCACAGACTCAAGAGTCTAACTCTCGGAAAGTAAGTAACAAAGCCTACTTCCTAAAATGTTGGACTACTCCTTTAACGTGCAGTCCTTTTCTGCTACAATAACGTGCACTTAGGTTGATTAAAAAGTGGCGTCACTAGCTAATCAGAAAATTGAATCGGTTTCATACTCTCTCTACATTTCAGAAAGCTGACAAGGGCAACAATTGTTAACCCCGCAGGCAATCACAGACCAGACCGTGCCAGCTTAGTTATAATCTGTGTGTGTGAATCAGTCACCCATTAAATCTCCCCTGGCCCATTGAGGACCGGGTACACCAGTCCAATGAAACTTAAGACACACGCAAACACACTAAATCCCATTTCACAGCAGGTCACCCCGACTGCACAGCTCCCTCCGACACATGATTAAAGCTAATGAGAAGAAGTATTAGGGTCCGTTCAGCTAAACTCAAACAGTCCTGTGAAGCCAAACGACAAGTCTCCTCTTCCATTTCATAACTTGTTACTGATCAGTGAAACTGAGTAGCTGCGTGAGTAAACTGATATACACCTAGAATATGAATGAGGCTTGGTTTCTTAACAATGCAGCAATTTATACATTTATATTAAAGCTTTCTTGGTTTTGAATCCCCTCTGGAAGATTGTAAATACCTTGAAGGTTCACAGTAGAAGCTTTTGGTGTGAAAATATTTCACAGAATATCACATTCGTTCTGCATGTTAGCATCGTTCCCCCATTAAAGGCCCACTCCAGTTTCTTTCCTCTACATTTCTGTGCAGCCTTACCAGCTGTGGTTATTTTTGGATATCTCTCGTGAGTCTCGGAAAATCCATTTGCAGAGACAAAAAGAATGTGATATCCAGCTCTTTTTTTTTTTTTAAATGGCTCTCCTTCATTCAAGTTTCCAGACCCCAGATATAATCCCGACCTCACTACTGCTCCTACTCCATCACTAATCGATCAGATGTGTCATGTGCAGTCACTCTAGAAGTCTCTATGAATCACTCAGTATGGGAATAATGTCATGATTTCGATCATTGTTCTTGTAATGAATGAATGAATGAATGGGAGAATATTGGTTTATTATTCCAGGAAATAATCTAATGTATCTGCTGCAATCTGTCAGTGTAAAAGATAGTGACTGTGTCATCTCTTATCAGGAAAAGTCAAAGGTGAGCTTCCTGATGGTGGATGGTGCGAGTACCGAGGACAAACCTCTAAAGATCCCCAAGGAAGTGTGGATTCTTGTCAACCATCTCTTCACCAAGTCCTGTGATCAGGTGAGAAGGCTACAACCAATAAAATACTGGCTACAACTAATAAGATACTGGCTATATCTAATAATATACTGGCTACAACTAATAAGATACTGGCTATAGCTCACTATATACTGGCTACAACTAATAAAATACTTGCTACAACTGATAAAATACTGGCTATATCTCGCTATATACTGGGTACAACTAATAAAATGCTCTCTACAACTGATAAAATAGTGGCTACAACTGATAAAATAATGGCTACAACTAATAAAATACTGCAACAAAGTACTACAACAGTACAATACTACTTACTACAACAAAGAATGTTTATCATTGAGAAGTGATAAGACTGCTGAGGTTCATTGTGTGAGAGGCAAATTGTTCCTAATATACAAAGAAAGACGGTCTGTTAGTGTTTGATAAAAACTTAAATTACAAATTTTATTGTCCTGATAAAAAAAACAACCACAGTGTGGAGGAGCCTTATGTGAAGATCTCTTTGTGCACGGTTACGTTCAGGCACATCAGCATTAGCTGTAGAAACAGACAGCTTTACTGGTCTCCCTCAAGAGAAAAGACTTTGTTTGCATAGTGATTTATATGAGACTGAAGACGAAGTCCACTTCATGTTATATTGCTCATTATATGATGATTTACGGGCCACACTTTTCAGTAAAACGCCCTCCTTAATTTCTGATAAATGGTTTTAAAGAACTTTAGTGTGGCAGATTTTATTTAGTAGGGCATCGGACAGAAGACAAATGTATCACCACTGCAACAGTATTTTTTGTGTCTTCTAATTAATATTAATTAATAGTCCATGTGGGCTGGGCACTTTTATGTGCACAATAACTAACCATCGTATACTGATTGGGCACAGAGGTACCTTGTTGGAAGTGTTTTTAAATGTCCCCACCTTTGTCTCTGCGTGTCTCCCAGGAGGACTTGTTCCAGACACCGGGCCTACAAGAGGAGCTGCAGAGCATCATCGACTGTCTGGACACCAGCATCCCAGACTCCATCTGTATCCTTATTTATGAAGCCGGTCCCGCAAGTCCCAGCCCTGCAATCACTGAAATACCAAACAGCACATAAAAGAAAAGTCACATAGAGCAGCATTAAGACACATACTTGCACACTAACTCCATTAACTCATGGGCCCTGTTGTGTCTTGGTCACGAGGATGTGTTAGCATTATTAGCATTATAATAATGATATTAATAGCAGTAATAATAGTTGAAAGGGTTCATTTCGACCCAACCTCTCAGTATATTTATATCCATAAATAAAAATAAAAATCCATATTTGTTTGTTCTTCCCTGACTGTTCCTGAAGCTGGTTGCAACCACTCTGTAGCCGAGGCTCTGTTGATCTTCTTGGAGGCCTTACCAGAGCCAGTGGTGTGTTATGAACTCTACCAACGGTGCCTCGACTGCGCTCATGACAGCCGCCTCTGCAAACAGGTGCAGTGACTACGCTTAAAGGGGTAGTTTGGGTGTTTTGAAGTGGGGTTGTATGAGATACTTATCCATAGTCAGTGTATTACCTACAGTAGATGACGGTCGGCACGCCCCTGGTTTGGAGAAGCAGACGAGTACGGGCACAGGAGCAAAGCAATGTACTGCTGTGGACGGGGCCACCTAAAAAAATCCATATCAGTTGAAGTGCACAATATATTTACATTATTTTCACTGCTTTAAGTCGCCGCCAGACAGCCCTTTCCCACGGGTAACTGGTGCCATTATCTATGCTCGCTTCAAAGCCACCAGACTAAATTGACAAAAACAGTAACTTTACTTTGCAGAACACGAGGGTTGCTGGTCTACCACCGCCTCTTCGTTTGTGCTGTTGTGTGACTTTGATGAATCCAAACTAACCAAATTCACACAATAACACAAACAAACCAACCGATCGAGGCAGCGATAGACCAGCAACCCCCGTCAAAGGAGTCTGGTGGCTTTGAAAAGAGCATAGATGTATACAACGGCTTCAGTTCCCCATAGGAAAGGGCTGTCAGACTCTTCCTCTGTGTGTGGCTGTCTGGCCGTCTGAAGTGGGGTTGTATAAGGTACTTATCCATAGTCAGTGTGTTACCTACAGTATGACGGTCGGCACGCCCCCAGTGTGGAGAATCAGGCAACAGCACCGACACCGGAGCAAAGCAATACAGTGCTGTAGACGGGGATGGCAGAAAAACGTATTTTAGCAACCTAAAAGAAAGCCCCACTTTAAAAAATTGCAATCCGTTTAAGTGTACGCTATATTTAGAATATTTTCCGACAGCGAACTGAACTGAAAGTGAAACTTATCTATGCTGTTTTTTGTCATCTGAGCCTGCTGGCTTTGGAGAGAGCATAGATAAGTTTCACTCTCAGTTCAGTTCCCCGTCGGAAAGGAGAAGGAAAGGGCTCTCTGATGGCAAGGTAGTGGTGAAAGTATTCTAAATATAGCGTACACTTAAACTGATATCGATCTTTATAGGTGACTAAAATGAGTTTTGCTGTTGGGCCCCGTCCACAGCAGTACATTGCTGGTACGTGCTGGTACGCCTGTCTGTTTCTAGTGCTGACCGTCATCTACTGTACTAGGTAATAAACTGACAATGGATAAGTTCAAAAAATCTATTATCTCTATGATCGTCAGAGGACGATCAAAGTGTTTTTCATGCAACTGTATAGAAAAGGGTCGAGAAAGGCCATGTTTTAGCTCGGCATTATCCCAGGATTTTTCTATATATCATATACTGCATGCAGTAATGTGTATGACTAAACTGTGTCTACTTTGTCTACTTTTGACAGTTGATCTCCCAGTTGCCCCGCGCTCACCGCAACGTGTTTCGCTACTTAATGGCCTTTCTGAAGGAGCTTCTCAAGCACTCGCACAACAACAACCTAACAGCCAGCCTCATAGGTATGAAATGGACACCTGAAATGTCCAATATACTTTATAGCTCATTGAGTATCGGGTTTAATGTTTATTGGTGTTTATAATGTGTCTGAACTGCAGGCTGCAGAGTGTGTTTGGGTTTCGGTCTTTAGACCACTATGCAAACGCAGACAACATTCGGCTGAAGGAACATTTTAGTCCCTTGAAAAGTAGTCCTGGGACTAAAATGACCAGGAACTTCTAGGTGGAAACCCGGCTTTTTATTTTACTTGATAGAAGAATAAGTCCTGTCAGTGTATCAGTTTCTTTTCTTTACCTCATTGTCCTGTTCTTGTATTTTAGCTACACTCTTTGCCAGCCTCCTCATCCGACCGCCTCCCAACCTGATGGGCAGGCAGACGCCTCACGAACGGCAGAAAGCCATCGACTTCATCCTGGGTTTCCTCATGGCGGGAGACGAGGAGTAACCGAGGTCGACGGCACCTCACGACATCAGTCGGGTTTGGGAGTTGATTCCCAACCTGGCTTACTAGTTAGCAAAGGACCTGGACCTGTAGGACACTGTGTAAACATGATCCACGTGGTATTCTGTCTATCTATTGGAGACCAGTGCAGCTGTTTTTGCACCCAACTTTTCACAAACTCTCATGTTAGAGGAGCTCAAGACTTCCATTAGGACTGTGATGATTTTACCAAGTGTCATATCTTCAGTTCATTCACAGAATGACCACTCGCTGGATTTGGAAGCACTTTGGGAGAGGTTTGAACTGATGCACTTTCTGATGGCTCCTCATCCTCAGTTTGACACTTCTTATTGTAGGTGATAATGCCAAAACAACCCCCTAAACAGTGAGTGGTATGAATGTGAAAACACTATATGTATCCATAGATGCTAAGCGAAAAACTTGATTACACTAAAGAAAAAGGAAATTCCTGAAGTTTAAGGACGTAGACTGAATAATAGTATAAAGCATTAAACAGTTTGGAATGGGATAATTATGGAAATGTATCACTAAGAATGTTTAAGCTTTAGATAAATCATGACAATCATCCATTTTAACTGAGGGGACAATATTATAGATATCTTCTACGTTACCAAACTCATTGTATTTTAACTGTTATTTATATATTTTTTCTTCCAAGTTTGCACCATCTGATCTGGTTTCTACTACAGTACGGTTTATTTTCAGCTGGTTTTAAAATATTCATCGCTTGTTTTTTAATCATCCCGTTACAGAAAGCTCTGTGTCGTGAACGTTTTGCTGTTTTAATGTGACTCCAGCCGCGAGCCTTGCATCTCGTTTTGCCAGTTCCTCTCGAGTTACACAACAAGTCTGTTAACACACTAACTTCCTGGTCAACCGGAATCGAGTGAAAAGAGTCACCCTCTGTGGTTTCTTGATGTCTTAAAATTGTGTAAATAGTGACCGTTTCCCTGTTTCATGGGTATTTGACTGTAAGTATGGTGATGCAAAATCTGTGACGGTGTCTGCTGTTTGTCATGAAGGTGGTACTGTTGGTGTCTGTGTTTGTTTACATGTCTTCTTCCACATCTTAAAGCTATTTTTTTCATTGTTTTAAAGTCTGTGTGATGCCAACACACAGCCGCTGTGTTCCTCGTGGTAAATCCAGATGAGTCATGCTCTTGTTTTAAGTGATGCAGCACTTTTTCTGGGTGCAAGATTTAATGGCTCATTACTCTGCAGGATACAGCCTGTCTTTGTTCACCTTTTCTCATTCGTGCCACTGAGGACTCTTTTTTTCTGTAATCACTGTTGCAAAACATGTCATGGTTATTGAAATAAGGAACTTCTACGCTCTGTATAATGGACAGTTATTTCCTCTTTTACAGTTTTACCCAAGAGATGTCAGCATTAGTAAAATATATTCACATTTAATTTCCCTTTTCCTCTGTATCTCCTTTAGAATATTTAATGTTTGGAGACGATGTGAGAACATGATGTAATGTGACAACACTGACAATCATGGCACTTATAGGAATGTCTGACGGGCTGAAGTTGCTCTATTCTTGTAGTTTTTTTCTGCCTTATTGCCATCAATACACTAGATTCCTCTGTTGGTCTTAATCAAGCCGAGCTTTGCCAAAAAAGGAGGCTTGGGTCTGAACGATTAGTTCCTGGGGATTCAGATTTGGGAGAGCCATTTTACACTCTGTCTTTAGAAATACTATCCTCGTCATGTCGAACACAAAATCAATATAATCGATAACCTCTGATTTTTAAGTGTTGTATCATGCCACTGCACCAACTATTGTATTTGTGTGCTTTTTGTGTTCAGTTTTGTCACAATCTGTTCATAAAATTAAGGTACGTTTAAAGGTACACGAGGAAACGCTCGCACCGTGTTTTCAACCTTTCCGATTTTTGGTGCTTTTAATTTATTTAACAGAAATAAAACTATGTATAAAGCTGTTTTGTTTTCCCATTCAACACCGCTTTTTTTTAATTATTGACAGCTTGTTATTTAGATTGTACGGGGGTTTTTGGGGCTGTGTTTCTTCAGGTACATGTGACATCGTTACCGGCTGATGTTCAATGGTATATTTAGTCTACTTGGTGGCCGGTGAGAGATCCATCGCCTCAGCGCTACATTCTCATTCCCAGTGGATATAAAACCCCCGCCGTGTATCTGCTGCCACTATTTGCCTGTTGTGTTGTAGCCCAGTTTGAACCCGTCCAAAGCCATGGCCATGCTCAGGGTGTCTTCTTACCGCAAGCTGTTTGAGGATGGTAGCTGGAGTCGTAACGGAGGGTTGAGTATGCAGTGTGCAGGGCAGTACCGGTCCTCCGTCAGGTCAGTGTGGGATATTGAGAATGATGCTCCACTGTAGTCAAATTGTTTTGTGTTGTTTCCTTCTTAATATGACAAATGTTTTACTGTAACTTTGTGAAAGTAAATAGTCCCTGAAGGTGGATCAAATGATCTCCCCTTCAAAATCCAGTCTTTGGTACATTGTCTTCTGCTCAGGGTTGCGGCCGCTTGCAAGTGTGACTGTGAGTGTGACGAGTTAGACTTTGTAGCTGCCAAGGAGCTCAACAAGGAAGGTCTGAACCGGTTTGTCCATGACCGCAACATCATCGGCGCCCTCAATGACCGCCTGGTCGGGCTCATTGAACTGGTGAGGACAAACTGCTCCCAACGACACATCAGCACTTTATTTTCCCCTCTGCTGTGTCATGCCTTTTGTTCTTGGTAAATGAAGCGGTGAATCTATATATGTGTACACACAGTATCCACCTGTTTAATCTGTCTGTGTGCCCTTTAGGCCCGTTGTTTTGAGGAGGAGAATGAGTCTCTTGAATGTCAGATTGTTGAACTAGAGGAGATGCTGAACAGTCGACAAGGGTCCACCAGCATCACCTCCGCTGTGGCCGTGCCGGACTACAGTCTGGATGCAGTGGTGGAAAGACTGCGCAGGGAAAGGGTAGGGTGTGTCTGCTGCGTGTTCCTCTGTGTGTGACATTCCTAAATTGGGTTTTCTCATAGACGGTCCATTGCGCTTCTCCTCCCCATCCCATCAATTATACTTCAGTTTGTACAGTGACAGGCAGGACTGATATATAACCTTGTCAAGATCCATCACTGTCGTCACTGCGTCTCCCTGCAGGACGAGATTCTGTGCGACACCGAGGAGCTGCACAAAGAGCTTGAACGTCTGATGAAGGAGTACGAGAAGGCTGCACAGCAGAGGATCCTCCTCCAGCACGACCGACAAGATGTTACTGAGGTAATAGTTGTAAATACAATAACATCCGTACCTGGAAGAAAACTTACATGTTAGTGGAAGTCAGGGCTGTAGCCAAGATTTAAAAACACTGAGAGTTCCCTGACAAAAAATATAATATAAATATATATGTACTATAGTGAATACAGCTTAATTTGATATATTTATATATATTCATATTTATTTATTTATATATATATTTATTTATTTATATGTATATTTATTTTTATTTATTTATATATATATATTTATTTATATATTGTGATATCCATAAAGGTTTTCTCAATGAATGACAAACTATTTATTACTCCAGTATGGATGAGGAATAAACCATTAAAATGCAGAAATAAAAATAACTTTGGAGCACATTTTTAAGTGAAGGATCCCTGAAGTTGGAGTACTACAGAGATTGAAAGCCAACAAACAATAATCGTGATTTTTTTATTGTTTCCTTATTGAAAAACAAAGTATTCAAAAAAAGGAAGAAGAAAAAATTGTAATAATAATAATAACTAATAAAAATAAAAAACAAATGAATAAATAACTAAGAAATGTAAAAAAAAATATAAGAATAAACAATAAAATAATAATATTACAATAAAATAAATAAAACAAACAAAATAAATAAGAAATATAAAAAATTTAAATAATAATAACAACGATAAAGTAATAAAATAAAAACAAATGAATAAATAACTAAGAAATGTTAAAATAAAAAATATAGGAAAAATCATTAAAATAACAATAATACAATAAAACAAACATAAATAAATAAGAAATGTAAAAAAAAAATGATAATAATAATAAATAAAATAAATTCACACACCAGATTCCAACACCAATTTATATTTGGTCATTTGTGACGACTTAAAAGAACTTTTATAAACATTCTTGTGCTGCGCTATCAGACCTTTGTTGTGATAATGTACCTTCAGCACTAGATGGCAGTGTTGTCAAGCCTGTCCCTGCTCCTCCTCCTCCTCTCCCCTCCTGATGAATCAGCTGAAACTCTGCACAGCTGCTCCTCTGTAGCGCTCCCCGATGGGTGTTGATCACCAGCAGTCACACAGTCTGGGCTGGTGGCCCACTGCAACCTGAGCCACTAACTTCTCCACATATACCCCCCCCTCCCTCACACATGCCAGAGCCCATCTCCTCCCAGCCGGGCCAGATGCGAGGGAGGCTTTAATTTCTCCCTTACAGATGTAATGCAGGCTGTAATACGGTGCCGTAATGTTCCTGCTGGCTCAGTTCTCTGGTTCTGAATTGGAAGCAGCTGCAGGGTGACAAGACTTGGTGGGAAATCGACAGGGAGGTAGAGGAAGAGCAGAGATGCGGAGGAGAGGAGCGAACACTTACACAGCTCAACCCACAGCTAGCTGCAGTTGCAATATTAGACTGACACTGATGAAATAGGGCACGTTTGGTTTGTTTTAAAGTATACTACTGGATATTGTGTTGCTTCTCTTCTGCCAGTTCTGATCCATTTTCAAGGCCCACAAATTTCACATCATTTTTACATTTTGTTTCAGTTATATCTCGCATTGCCAGACCTAGTTGGCTACGGTTAAACACAGTTGCGCAAGTGAAATGAGTTTAACGACGTTCACCAGAATTAAAATACAATTGCAAGGAAGTGGATGAATGACAAGGCCAAGTGCTCAGCCTGTTTCATAAGTAGTGCTGGGAACAAAAAATGGGCACACAGAAAAAGAAAATGTTCTTCACGCACTCTTAGGCAGAACAAGGAGAGAAATTATATTGAAAGCCTTTATTTAGTCAGGCATGTCGGTTAAAACGCAGACCCATTTCGACCTCACAAGGTCCTCATCAGGGCAGAATTAGTAAAAACGCTGGATTTTGAAATGTTGAGGAAACTTAAAGGCCCCTGAATACTTGTTTTATTAATCAGCTTCTTACTGTGAGCGATGCAGTCCTACCCAAACACACAATTTTCTGCAAAAGTTAGAACAGTTTTGGTTGTTTTATATGACAGATTTCTGTATTTCTGTTTGTCTCTGTGATTTTTTTCCATTGGTTTCAATGGGGCCTTGGAAAAAGGTAATAAAAGGCCCAGACACACCGAACCGACATCAGAGAACTAGTGCCGACAAAGGCCGAGTTTTGCGTCGCCTCACGTCGCCTCACGTCGCCTCACGTTGCCTGTGTTTTGGTCAAAAAGTTGCACCCGAACACACGGCAAAGTCTACAACCAACGGCCAACTACCACGTACGTTCTGCATGTGCGTGAGAGGAAATAACTCTCCACACCAGCAGGTCGCGGTAGTCTGTATTCGTCATTCAAAAAGGCAAACTGGAAGGACGGCGGATATACGTGCCGTTTTTATGATCCGTACATGAAACAAAGCAGCGTTTGCCGACTGTTATACTCACTCACCACTTAGCTTCATTCCAGATGGCTATGTCGTTGTGAAAATATCTGTGTATTGGAATGAGCAGATGAGATGAAGATGAAAAATGAGAAGAGCCTTCTGTGTGGTTTTCCTCTTGACTTTACTCGTTGGCTTGCTTTCCTCACGTCCGTTCCTCTTCTCGTGCATTAATTTGCTTAAGCTGAACAGCCAATCAGAGTGATTTCTCTCTGTCGTCGATTCAACATGCTGAATTGGCTGAAGAAACTCAGACACGGGCAGACTAGAGCCGGCGGTGCGGGACACACCGCAAAAACTAGGCCAACAGACGCTCACAGGCGGCCCGAAATTGGTCTGGTATGTCAGAGCCTTAAGCACCAAGAATCTGATGACAGTTGGTGGGTTGTCTGCCCCAAAACACACTCACACAGTTCTGATGAAGCAGATTAGCTCAGTTTTTGACCATTAAACTCTATAAATAACACCTAAATGCTTTGTTTTATGAACTTTAACTTGGATTGTTGGTAACAAATATTTAAAGTTATAGAGAAAATCACTATTCAGTGATTGTTTCCATTTTACGGCCCGCAGCTTTAATGTTTTGGTTCACTCTCACCGCTCTTATCTGGTCTGATAAATCCACTTTACGCTACCTGCTCGGCACCAAACAGCTGACTGACACCGTTAGCTAACTGGTGAACATAGTGAAGAGCCAGATATTTCCTTCAGGAGTTGGTGGAAACCAAAACAGAGCTAAAAGGAGAGTGAATATTGAACTTATATTGGTCAGGTGGACAGAAACACGACTCCAAATGAATGCTAATGCTGTTCCAATATGTTTGCCAAATGAACTTTATATGGAGCTATTATTATGTCAGTGTTGTGTTTACAGCTTCTTCTGCTGTCCTTAAGTGGCCAAAAAGACAATTAACGCTGCTTTAAAGTTGCACAGAATGTGATTTACAACAAGTTTCTCCCCAGCTGCCAGCGGATATTTGAAGACAGACGGCAGCAGCAGCAGACTACTTTAGCTTACTGCTGTCCATCAAGGACCCTGCCGCCCTCCCAGCGAGGCTCCACAACTTCACCACCAAACTCCCTCTGCATGTGTCCAAATGTAAACGCAGGCACCCACAGTAATTGCATCCAACACAAATTAATCTGGTTCTTTTAAAAAGAGTAGATGAGCTGAGAACCCCTGCTGGCGGATGAATTGGTGAACAGGGCTTTTGTGTCTAGTTATCCTCCTTCTGATCTTCCTCCTCCTCCTCCTCCTCCTCCCCCTTCCTCTGCATTGCGGTGTCTACTTGCTGTTCAGTGAAACAGGTGGATGTGCTGATGGCTCCTAAAATGGTTGTTCAGGGTAGAAACAAAACCTTTTTCTACTTTGTCTTCAACCTGCGGTGTGATTTACTGCACAAGCCGCAGCGTTCCTCTCAGACACCTCCAGAAAATGAAGTTGAACTTTCTTTACTTTGCAGCCTTGTTCTCTGTTAATTTGATTTTCTTTGCAGGAAGTCAACGCTGTGACAGCAGAGTGTCTGGCGCTGAGGGAGCAAGTGGCTATCTACGAGGAGCAGCTGGCCAACATGGAGGCCCAGCAAACGACGGTGAGGGGGGGAAAGAGAGGAGATAGAGCTGCAGTGGGATAAAACAGGGATTGTTCATATAGCCATGAAAATTACTCAAAATGTAGCACTTGGGTCAGACGAGAAGTGCTGGAGAAACGCCCGGCCCTGTGGTGACAAACACAGCTGTGATGAACCCGGTCACCTTGATGAAGAGCCAAACACAGCCCTGTAAACAGAAACGTATGAGGACAGGATTAAAACACAAAACATGTAATCTAGTGTATCGTGCAACAAGTCAAAATTAGGCCCCTTTTTAAATTTATTGTGCTCCTTATTCCAGTGTCTTAAAGGAATAGTTCGACAGTTTGGGAATACGCTTTATTTGCTTTCTCTCTTTTATGGTCCATTAAAGGGACTGTTTGTAACTTCTTACACGTATAAATCACCCGGGTCGGTGTCCCATTCGCTCGCATATGCGCGCTCGCGTGTGGCTACGCTGTTCAGACGAGACTCCAACACAAACTACACGGAAGCACCAAAACCGCAAAGTTCTATCTAGTGAAGCCCGTCTTGTTAAACAGTGTTGGCCGCGGTCGGAGGACACGGGGGAGACCGTAGCTTTGGTCTCCAGGACCGGAGTCTCTGCTGTACTCTGCTCCTCTGCTCCTCTGCTGCTTGCCTTCACTCAAACACCGCGCTCGTTCTCTCCCGCTCAGCTCGCTCCACCTCACGTGCATGTGCGCACACTCCACACTGCAGAAGAGTTAGTTTAGCTCTGAGAATATCTAGTGAAAGTACAGTGGACGTTTGTGCAGAAATAAATGCTGCAGCTCCTCCAGACCAACAGAGGTTTCCCGTGTCTTGTGAAGTGACGGGGCTCCGCAGCGAGAAACGTTATCGTCTCCGACTTAAACTCCGGTGTCTCCCCTGTTCCCTCCGGCCGCGGTCGGGAGGCTGAGGCAGGAAAAGCCAACACTAGGATCAGCATTGATTCATGGAGAGACCTTCGTCTGGTCAGCTAACATTACTGCCAAGCAGCTGAAATATAGAGTGATATTGTGGTTTTAGCTGACGTGTGTCACCTCACTGTGTTCAGCGATGCTCGTTCATGTCTATGTAGAGCGAGCACAAGCGCGAGCAGCAGGACGCTGACTTTCATTGACTTAACGGCCACAGGTGTCGCTGTTAACAAGACATTTCTGATCCTTACAAACAGTCACCTTTAATAACTTTTCAGCCACCACAGTCATCGCCTCTATCACCATCCCGCCATAGGCGAAGGGCTTTTTGTGTTTCGTTAGGATGTGCGCTAATGACTAAACGACATGATGACAAACAAATGACAAACTCTAATGACTTTGTGTTCAAAATTGTGTTCAAATTTAAACTCTTTGTACCTGATTGACAGGTCGCTACCACGGCGTCGTCCGGTCTGGGAGTAGTCCTTATTTTCGTCTTACAACTTTTTACCCTTTCACAGGGTGTTTTCAGTTCATGAAAGTTTATTGTAACATTTGGGTCGCCTGAAAATGTCTTAATGTCTTATCTCAGCGTACGATTTTACTTAGCTCCATCCTCTTGTGTCACTTCTGGTTGCAAAAAAAAACAAGACGGCGACGGCCAACATGACGAACTTGAGGCTTCAAAACGGCATTCCTCAAACCATTGGGGTGACGTCACGGTGGCTACGTCCACTTCTTATATACAGTCTATGTTACAACTAATATCTGTATAGTTGGTTTATCGGCTGTTTGGGGAGAATGAACACAACCCAGAAGTCAACTTCACACGAATGACGCAAGGCTGTCTGAACACCTTCATATCTAACGGACCGATATGGAAAGTGACCTCTTCTCATGTAACTCTTGGCAAGATACGCATATATCTCTACTATCTGCTTTAAAATAAGGACATGTTTGCAACCACATCCAATGCACATCATTACCTTTATCACATCCACACACACACACACACAGTGCTCCCTCCACCTTCTACAATATTCTCCACCTCGCCTCGAGATGACAGACGCTCCCCAGTATCAGATCTGGAGGCTGTAGGCAGAGAGAGAGACAGAGAGAGAGAGGCAGCTGAAGCAGGACCAACTCCATCACTCTGTGTTTTTCTCTGCAACGCCGGGCCGCCCGGCGTTTAACACACTCCCTCTGGGACACGCTCGATAACTCACAGTCCGGGAAATGCAGCTGAATACCAAATGAAAACAGAAGTTCCCTTTTGTTTTATTAACTGATGTTATTATCAGCACTTCCAGATACCCCATATTCCCCCTGACAAATCGGCAGCCATGTCGCTATTTAGGTGGAGGGGAACGGAGAAAAATGTTAGACTGCCACTGCAGCTCTGTATCAGGTCATTTTTCTCTGTAATGGATGTGAGGTTTTTTACTAAAAGGGGGCTACATATTGGAAGCTGAAGACAAGTATGTTGATGCATCAAAATGTACTGCATGTGTTTGTAGTTTAAGAGGTGTGATGTAACTAAGTACATTTACGCAGGTACTGTATTTTAGCAAATATTTGAGGTACTTGCACTTGACTATTTCCATTTCATGCCACGTTATACCTCTACTGCACTACAATTTTATTTATTTGACTTTAGTTACTAGTTATGTTACAAATGAAGATTTTGCATAAAAAAAAAATGCTAATAAAATATGATGCGTTGTTTAACAGAACAGGATATAAGATAAAATAGATAAAATAATAAATAAAACTCTCTACCTGCAACTACAACAGTAAAATGTTACTTGTACATTAATGCATTCGTAATAATACTATATATATATTAGTATAACAGTCACGGGAACCATTTGTTTGCATAACAAGTACTTTTACTTTTGACACTTTGCAGAAAATGCTTACATACTTTAACTTAAGTAACATATTCAGATGCTTTTATTTCAGTAAAAGTAACAATACCACACTGTAAAAATACTACTACTTGTAAAAATATTACATGTCAAAAGTACTGCATTCAAAATAGTATTCAATATTATCAGCAAAATGTACTTAAAGTGTCAAAAGTAAAAGTTTTAATCATGAATAAGTGTTAAATTATTATGTGTTATTGATTAGCAGCGTTGTAATGTTGTAGCTGGTCAAGTTGGAGCAAATATGAACTGCAGTTTGATCAATAATAATGAATCATATTATACTAGTACTTGGTTACATTTGACCGCTGAGTGAAGGATGTGAATAAACATACGTCACCGCTGCGTGTTTGTGTGAGCAGGCGGTGGAGAGTCTGCTGGGGCCGACTGAAGGGACTACAGGAGCGGTGGCAGCTTTTACGTTTGGCAGCCCTGACATCACCGCGGCCCTGGATGTAAAGGAGTACTACTGCCAGCTGGCTGAGAGCCTCCAGGTACGACACACACTGTAACATAAAACACATAAACATGTCATGAAGCGGAAGCCTCTTTAGAGCCAGATGCTTTACAGCAGCGTGTCCGTGTGCAACCGTAGAATCACAACGAGGTTATTCCTGGCTTAAGTTCTCATTGAGCGACACTTCTATGCATGAATGGACTCAGACCAACGTCATACACACCAATGGTGGAAACTCACTAAGTACATTTACTCAAGTATTTAATTACAGTTTTAAGGTACTTCTACTTTACTTGAGTGTTTTCATGTCATGCTACTTCATACTGATGTTATCTGCTACAGCTATAGATGTTGCTTTTCAGATTAAGATTTTTTGTGAAAGATTAAACCAGTGTTTCCAAACCTTTTTAACTTGTGACCTCTTACAAAGAAGCATGGCTGGTTGGGGCCATGTTTCAGATGTCTATATTAAAGCTGAAGTAGGCGAGATTGAAGCAAATCTAATTTAAAAAAAAAGTTTTTTTTATATAACGGTCGCTCTATCGTTACAGTAGTACATGAAACAGGTAACCTGAAATAAATCATGTTCCTCCTGTGTCCTCCGGTGCTCCTAACGGCATCTGCAAGATTTCACAGACCGGAGAAAAACAAGCAGTAAGAGCTGATCTGAGGTCTGCTGTCCGTCTATGAGAGCCAGCTGTCAATCACTCGCAAACTCCGACCAAACGGTCAAACTAGGCAGCGCTGATCAAATATGAATCAATATTATGTTACTGTAATGCCTATTTCTCTCCTCAGATGTTCTCAGAATCATCTTGTAGTGCACGGTTTAGCTGTAAAATGAGAAAGTTTGTGACGCCGCCACCATTGTGAAATGTGATGAAGGAACGCCAAGTTCTGGTCACATGACCAGAGCACAACCAATAGGAACGCTCTCTCTCAATGAAATGACCTGTGATTGGTCAAATTCTCCCGTTACAGGCTAGATGTTTTAAAACCTGAAAACAGAGCCATGAGGAGGAGCATAAGTCTAGTTTTCTCTCAGAACACTTGAATTACAATATGCTGAAAGGTTATTATGGAATTTTTTCCCAATGATGCCAAAAATATACTGCCGCAGAACTTTTTTTTTTTCTTCTTTCCTCTCCCATTAATCATCTCACGACCTCTCAGATTTATCTCGTGACCCTTTGGAGGGGGGGCCGACCTCTAAGTGTGGCAGCCACAGGACTAAACTACTGAACTGTATATAAACAAAACACCAGCTAAACCTCAACCAGCTACAACAGTGAAATGCTATATATGTATATATATATATTAGTGAGGGGGCATTTTTCTGCAGGACACGTACTTTTACATGTTATACTTTAAGTGCATTTAGTTTGTAATACTTCTGTATTTTTACTTTTACTTGGAGCATTTTTAAATTGTTGTATTGCTACTTTAAGGACCAGAGTACTTCTTCCCCCACCGGCTACCATCCTCATCCTCCTGCTGACCACTGATCACCTCCTCTCTCTCCCTCTGAAACGTCTCCGTCAGGTCCAGATGTAAATCTCAACTTTCACAGATCACGCAGCGATACTCCCACTTGTTTTCTTTCCCTCTTAACACAACACCGGGGAAGAACTTGAGAATCAGAGGAGCAGGACTGGACCAAAAGACAAAATGCCTTTCTCTACCTGTGTGTGTGTGTTATATGTGTGTGTGTGTGGTGTGCAAGCAAAGACGTGCTGCATTGGGGTCAGACTACAGCTCCGGTGGGTCTGACCCCCTTTGGGGGCGAGGATGTCTGCCCGGTTCAGAGGTCAGGGCTGTAATCAGACTGCTGGCCGCCTTCCCAGGCTCCTCAGCAGCACTGGAGTGGACGCTGGTGTGTGTGTGTGTGTCCTTCATTCAGAGGCATGGCTGAAGGGTATCCAGCGTATTTATATATTTGTGTGTTTCTTGTTCCCTCAAACACCGTCCATTCCCTCTCTCTCCCTCCCACTCGGTCTCTTCTCTCGCCAGCTGGACATCGTCTTGTCTGTGCCTGGCCTCGATTTACGAGACGCAATTGTCTCGATGCTAAAAGTGATTGCTATTGGGTTTGAACAGTAATGGTGATTGCTGGCTGGCTCCCACCACACCTGTGCACCCTCATGTTGCTCGTTTCTGCCGCATTTGTTCCATCTAATCAGGAATGTGGCGGACACGAGGAGAGTTTTAACCATCAGCCGGTGTGAGAGGCTCTGATTGCTCTTTGCTCCCCCTTGTCAGAGTGCACTTAACCGAACCCAAAAGAAATCCTCCCTACGGTCCTGTGCATTTGCAGACTCAAACTGAAAGGTCAGAACTTCTCACGACAGCACTTCTTCCTCTTCCTCTTCTGTCGTTGCAGTACGAGTGCGGTGCAGCCTCCTCCGCTGTGGTTCGCAGTGGTGATGGAAAGCAACTGGAAGTGGGAGGAGCTGGAGGGTCAACAGTCAAAGACGTGTCGAAGATAAAGGACATCGGTGAGATGAAGATGCTGGTGAGTGGACTCGCTGCTGCTCACTCACTTCTTAAGAGGAGACTCCCTTCACCGTGAAACTTCCCCAGTTGATTACTTACGTTAAGACAATTATTTTTTTGTATAATAAGTTTTCTGAAGTTGTATGTTTCAATATGCAATAGAGGCATTATCTTATGAAATATAAAATTTTGATGTGGACCTTTTGAGTATTAAGTTTGAGAACCCCGGAACTATTGCTTTAAGAAACAGTCCCTATGAAAAGTGTTGACTGTGTGTTCTAAAGATTATCCAGAGTAACGTGGGACAAATCTCAGAAACTGATACTTAATAAAACCATAACTGTCTGCATGCTGGTTTACCGCTACTGCCAAGTAAGAAAATGTGTATTTTTTGGGGGGTGAACCGACCCCTTTAAGTCTCACATTTACACATCATTAAAATCCTTCAGTTCCTGCCTACTGATTTAGATCTTCCCATAACACATTTCCCACCTCTTTACTGACAAAGAAAAAGAGGAGTCTCACAACCCACCACTGGCTCTGCGTCGGCCATCAGCTCCTAAATCAGACATAATGGTGGAAATGAATGGTTTCCCACAGCGGGGCGAAAGGGGAGTGGAGAGCAGCTGAGTGACAGCAGAGCAACAGTGTGGGAGATCCTGCTGACCAGAGTGTTTACTCTGCGGACACTTTCAGCGGGAGATGTGAAGGGGCTTGGCTACAGCTCAGACAGGATTTATTGCCCTCCGTGTCCTCAGTTATTAAGTACAGTCTTTCAGAGCGCCTGCAGCGTCATAAACGTCTTAAATCTTGACACTGACTCTGCAAATGGAGAGAGAGGAAATAAACCTTCATCAGATGTTTCTCATGCAACCCGTTTTGCAAAATGAGACATCAATAAAGAGACGAAACAGGAAAGTTATGATTCAAGTAAAAGCCACCAGGTGACTTCCAGAAACTACCTCCTCTTCCTCCACATTAACATCCATCAGCGGTCGGACCACAGCTGACACCGAACCACATCTGTAACAAACACCGTGGTTTGGTTCTCATTACCGCGGCCGTAGCTCTACCTTCCAGCTCTCTTTAAATAAACAGCGAGCCTCTGTAACCACAGCAGAACTCTCCCAACATCATCTACTTTTCTCTAATACGCAGCACACACAGTCCCCAGCTCTGCTCAATCCGGCCTGACGGATAAACAGCACGGCTTGATCTGCTCTGTTTCCTCTCTCGCCTGTGATGGATGCCTCGGGTCCTGTTTCTCACTGAGACACAACACGGCCAAACAAACAGATTGCAGTGAAATCAGCCCTGACTCAGAAATGTGTATAATAGAGCAGGCACTGATGGGGTTGTACGCCACTACTCGCAGTACGTCCCAGACCGCACTCATCATCATCATGCCCAGAGAGAAAAACGGAGGAGTTAGTGACTCCACCAGGTTTTGGGAGTCATCGTCAGCAGCCTGTGAGTTGTAACTCGGGTCTTCCTCTGCTCACATGATCTCGCTGAAAGACGAGCACGACCGCCCGGATCCCCATCTGGCTGTGACAGCTAATTGTTGAACTTCTGTGATTGCTGTAATTACTCACGGCAGGACGCCACAGCTTCAGACACGGAGGGGGGGCGGGGATGCTCCTGCTTTAGTTTGTAATAGAAGTAAAGGAACCTGTTTTACAGGTCAGGTTGATTTGCGTATAATCTCCATATTGAAAATTGATCAAATGACTATATGAAATGTGAAAGGGGGTGTTCGTGGTGACCAACCCACAGAGAAGGGAACATCATTACATTATAACTAACAAGTAGAAATCTGTGTTGGTGGGTATATTGGAATGAATAACCTTCGTGCTGCATGTCGTCCGTCTTTCTTGCAGATTTCAGAGCTCCAGAAGGAGCTCGCTGAGCTGGAGAAGTGTAACGAGGAGCTGGAGGACGAGGTTGAGATGAAGCCGGCTGCGTACATGGACGAGATTGCTGAGTTGGAGGTCTGAGAGCGAACTGATTAACGATTAATCATAGCCTGCAAAGGACCAGTGGTTTGGACTGATTCTGTCATTTAAATCTCACCCTCTAATCCCTCCATGCTCTGTGTGTGTGTGTGTGTGTGTGTGTGTGTGCGTGTGTGTTTTTTCCAGTGTACTATAGATGAAATGCGGCACCAGGAGTCCGACTTCCAAGTGCAGATGAAGGAGCAGTGTGAAGACTACAAGGAGCTGCTCAGTGAGAAGATGGCCAGAGACATGGAAATCACTGCCTACAGGTCAGACAGTAAAAATGTACTTGAAACTGACTTTAAAATATTTTCCTGGGATTCTTTTAATTGCACTAATAGCAGTTGCTCCTGGCGTTCATTAATACACCCGAAAAAATATAAAACAAAAATCTGAACATTAACAGTTATGAATTAAACATTTATATGAAGAATGAACAGTAAAACGCAGCATAGACCAAAAAAAGACACAAAATAAACTTTAAAATTAGACTGAATTAATACATAATAACCCAGAAAGCACTGCCAAATATACACCGCTCAGCCATAACATTATGACCACCTACCTAATATTGAGTAGGTCCCCCTTTTGCCGTTCGGTTGTACTTAGTTCCTCCCTCTCGTGTCACTTCTGGTTGCAAAAAAAACAATATGGCGACGGCCAAAATGCCGAACTCGAGGCTTCAAAACGTCAGTCCACAAACCAACGGGTGAAGTCACGCTGACTACGTCCACTTCTTATACACAGTCTATGGATAAAACACTTGGATTATTACATTAGACCATGTTACCAAGAACATATTGCACTTTGCAATTCGATGCTCTTTGTATTAGTAATCTATTTGATGTGAGTCTGAAGAAGCTCTGTATACAACAGGGAAGACTTAATTGATCTTTTCCTCCTAGGATTGACTTACAGCAATAATTACATTTTATTAAAGACCTAATATGTTATAACAGATCATAATGTGCGAGTGCTGATGTAATTCTCTGAGCTGCCATATATATACAGCACTATATCAATACCTCTCTTTCACCTCTTAAACAGAGCTGCAGGTTATTCTTAAATGAGACCCCCTTAATTATTGAAACACACTTTATGTCATGTACAGCACGGTACAATTATACCAGAGAAGACAAGAAGACTTTAGGACAGTGACGTGTTAGCCAGACTGTCAGTCGACAGGATGACCGTGAACCAGCGCGGAGATGGACAGCCATGTCTGCTGGAGAACATGGAGGTGTTCGTTCCAACAAAAACACTGCACCAGGTGGTTTCACTGATTAGTTTTGTCTTCTCCTGTTAAAGGTGTCACAAAGTCAACCGCTGCAGTTTCTGATTGCAATTAGATGTATTGTAGATTCCCCGTCTCTGCGTTCATGGGGGGTCAAACGAATACAGACGTCCCCTACGGTGCCACGCATTATTTAAACCTGTCGAGGAGAATGAACTGCGCCTAATAACCCTGTGGATGATTTCATTAGATTTAAATGAACTTGATGCTCTGTTTGACATTCTTTACATGCTGTATGAGCAAATCACAAAAAAAAAACACGTGGAAATGACGTGTCCATTGTCACCGTTTTTCCTCAACATCAACATAAGTTTCTGCGTCACCACGACTAATGCGAGGAGTATTTCCGCAAGATCCTGTGTATGAGTCCAATAAAGTCAAAGCATCTCATATAGTGTCACCTGGACATCCACATTGTCCATTATAAGATATTCTTGCAAACAAAGGGCTGACATCACGGGGGTCACAGGAAACAGCTCCTGAATATGATGCAGTTTCCCGTTGGTGACCTTGAAGACGTTTCATGTCATTCCCTCCGTCCACTGAGGTTGTTTAACCATCTGCCGTCCTGGTATGTGGACTGACGCACTTTTAACCACCTCATCCTGCTGCACACGGACTTCCTCCTGGTCCCCCCTGCAATCGCAGATCCGACTGCGTCTGACCCCCAGAGGGGCCCTGCTGCAGACCTGAGCTCAGACCCCTCACAATGCCTCATTAGAATGGGCAAAGAGGACCTCACATGTCAGCGCTGGGTGCTGGGCCGCCGCCAGCTCTTCTCCACGGCAGCCTGTTAATGTCAGCCGTCCCCCTTACACACATTTCCAGATTCGCCACGGTTTTAATTCCCTCTCGTTACCCGACAGACTGTCCCAAAGACATTTTAAGGCACACAGTTAACGCCAACTTTCTTTTTTTTCTTTTCTTCCCTATTTACTGGATGTTTTGTCATCCGTGATTAAAACCATGAATAAGAAATGAAAATGGTGGTTGTTTATTCTCTCCGTGCCGTGACAAACTGTCTGTGCACAACAGACCCTAATGACCCCAGGCTGCCATTACCGGGTGGCTTATCGCCTGTGAAAGCATCTCGGAGCAGTTTCGGCAGATGCTCGCTGCTTTTTCTCGCTGCTAATGTGAACCATATTACACTGTAATTCATTCTGCTGTTCATTGTGGTCGGCTCACGCTGCTGCATGACTCAGCAACAAGTAGCTCAACCTGGGACCAGATCCTTTTTAGTAAAGTGCAGTCGATGAGTGTACTGCACAGCAGGTCCTATCTTAAAGCTGCTATAATCAATATTTTTATATTAATGAATCAAACGAATCCCATCGGTGCTACTGAGCTTAACAGCATCTTTCAGTTCATTGTTTCGGTTTTCTGGCTCACAACTTTACAACTTTGGCTCACTCTCTTCTCTCTCATCATCACCAGCGTTTCCAGATGCAGCAGGCAGCTGTTTTCAGTGAAATAGCTTTAGAAACCCACTGTGTTGTTACCGGCCCAGCACCAAACAGAAGACAGACACAGTTAGCAACTAGCTTGTGAACATAGTGGAGCATTTAGCAGCTAAGACAAAGCACGTTTTTATATAGCACAATACATTCACATCGGCAATTCAAAGGGCTTTTACAGGTGAGCAGATAAAAGAATCAAGGGTCAAGTATACTTAAATTAAGTGAACTTCAGTGCACTTTTTCTTTTACCTGGGAAACTCGGCCAACTACTGATTAGCAGCATTACCTGTGAGTACTTCACCGTAGTCACTTTGTGTGTTCGTGTATTTCTCTGGTTCAGGAGTCTGCTCGAGAAAGAGGAGGAGAGGCTGTGCATCCTGTGACTTGATGCCGGAGAGTCAGACCGGCAGGCTGGAAGCTCCCCCTCGCATGGATTAGAAAATAGACCAAAGAGAAAAAACACACCGAGACCAGCACTAGGATGAAGCTTAAGGTACCAAACGCAGCAATTTAAAGCAGAACTTATCATGACAGATTAATGCCGTCTGGAGGCCCTAAGCCGGGGCCATTGATAACAGGTCGCTGGCAGATGACCCCGAGACGCCCAAGAAAGATGGAGCTGTCTGAAAGAGGTGGGAGGACGGGAGGCTGTGGGATGAGAGTGTATCCATTCAGTGTCTGGCGGGGATATTTCCTTAAGTGGGGTTTATCTTTACCAGCTCACTGATTCATAAATGTTTTGTCCCCTCTTTGTTGAACGAGTCCAAACACACAAGTTACGGCTCCGTGACGTCATCCCCCCCTCTGATACCACCTCGTCCATCACTCAAACTCTGTCTGATTACCAGCTCTTAACCTTTGACCCCTTCACTGTTAACAAACATATTGACAGCCCTCCTTTTAGTGACTTAAAACATCCCTCCTTCTCTTTGCTTTTACAGTCGTGTTTTGTTTTTACATATATCTGACAGTCGACTGTGCTGTTTGCTTTTCAAATGGTTCATGAAGTTGTGTTTTTTTCTTACAAATTGAGCACCTGGATGTTTCTACAAGGAAAGCCTGTGTGATTCATTATTCCTTCTTTTGAAAAGCAATGTCCCAATTTGCTGTTGTTTCAGAAAATAAGCATTCGGTAATACATTCCTCTGTAATCTTTTCCTTATTTTCTACTTTCAAGCTGACTGCGATAAATCATTTTTGGTTCCTGCTTCTGCACAAGCATCACAATGTGCTTTAGATTTAAATTAAATAAAAGTAGTTGCTTGAGAGATCACCTTGTACTGTGTGAAAATCTCTGTTTCATGAGAGCCGCTTGTGAATCTTAAGACGCGCTATGAAAGTACGCAGAGTGATTTATGTTCAGTGATCCTTCTTTCATTCATCTTCATGTTCAACGTGAGATTTGAACGTTCCCAGCTATTAACGATCTCAAAGGCTTGTTAGCTCCGCCATAAAGATGAAAAATGCTGCTAATAACGGATCAGATGAGATTAGCCACACTCTGTGAACTCTGCGGCGATGAGGAGTTAGCCTCTGTAATAATTGAGTTCAGTGTCTGGAGAAAGGGCTGGGAACGGGCGGATACGGTGACTTGTTTAATTGTCCCGACATGAAACATGGCCGGCTCGCGGGAGGAAGCCGCGGTGTCTGTTTTCTCAAGGCCGCGGAGCTCAATCAAGACCTCAGAGGAGAGGAGGTAGAAGATGTTGTTTTCCTTCAGTGCTCTCCTCTATATCTCTCGAATAGAAAGCCAACGAACCGTCCAGTGTTCTGATCTCATGGGACTGCTCCGTCTCTGCCATGTGGTAAATATGAAAATATCGAAGAGTTGTGTTTTCCCACATTTATATTCTCAGCTGTGTTTCTTGGGGGGGAAAGGTGGTCGACTGTATGGAAATCAAGGAAATAGACCAGAATAGTAAAACTTCCTCATCCATCCTGCTCTTATAGATGTGCCTCTATACAGGAAAACTGATCTGTGCACACCTGCATTCAGACAGATGTGCAAGAGATTAAATGATCATTAGTCAAAGTAGCAAAAGTCAACCCATGCACAGAACATGAACCAGTACTAGTACGGCAATCAAATATCCAAATGTAATAATTCCTGGGAACGGGTGCAGGAAGAGAAAAATATTTTTAGGCCTATTCAGGTGTATTACTCTAGGTAATGACAACAAACCCCCAACAGGAAAGAAATAGGTTCAACGATAAATATCCCCAAACAACAAAAGACATTTTGTGACCATGAAGGGGTTAAACCTGCAGTTGGCAGTATATATTTTTGGCATCATTGGGCAAAAAATTCCATAATAACCTTTCAGCATATTGTAATTCAAGTGTTCTGAGAGAAAACTAGACTTCTGCTCCTCCTCATGGCTCTGTTTTCAGGCTTTAGAAAATCTAGCCCGTGACGGGAGACTTTGACCAATCACAGGTCATTTCAGAGAAAGAGCGTTCCTATTGGCTGTGCTCCGGCTGGTGGGCGGTGCTTGGTATTTCCTCAACTGATCTCAACATGTCTGCCGGGTCACAAACTTTCTCATTTTACAGCTAAACAAGATGTTTCTGAAAACATTTGAGGAGAGAAATAGGCATTACAGTAACAGAATATTGATTCATATTTGATCAGCGCTGCCTAGATTGACCGTTTGATCGAAGTTAGTGAGTGATTGACAGCTGCTCAGAGACGGCAAGGCTCCAGCTCGGCTCTGATTGGTTGTTTTCCTCTGGTCTGAAATCTTGCAAATGCCATTAGGAGCACCGGAGGACACAGACGAATATGATTTTTTTTAGATTACCTGTCTCATGCACTACTGTCACGATATAGTGACCTTTTTATAAAAATATATATTTTTTTAATCATATTGCTCCAATTCTTTTTCCTCTGTCATTATGACTTTGCCTTTCCTGCATTATGTAACTTGCTAGCTTGTTAAATTAATAGCTTCGGTGGCTTCGTTCAAGCTTAACCACTTGAACGCCAAGCATATCGTGTACACGGCTTCCCATGTTGTAAACACAAGCTCAAGAGTTTCATTTGAAGGCACCATATATCTAAAGAAAACATTAATTCTCACATAATTCTCATGACAATAAATAGTTCAACAATCTAGTGAACATCTACAACAACACATTGTAAGAAAGACTTAAATATAAAATGTTCTTTGGGTAAAATAAAACAAACCACAGGACACTTAAAAGACCCTAAATAATATGTTTATACAAATACTAACACACAATAAATAACTTTCATCTTATGAGGCAAAAACTGTTAAATGATTCTTGTTTAGATTTGAAAACGTGTTAATTCCTGCAGCTTCTTTCCTAACACAATTAAGTATTTCAAAGACTTGATATTTGTGAGTGAGGTGACCTCTGTGCTCCTCTGTATTCCTTTGCCCTCATCACACGTCCTTGACAACTGAGGAAAAATGCGCATTAACCCCTCGAAGCTGGCCGGTGACACTGAGTGGCCCGAGGGCAGCGCCGTGGCACCTCTGCTCCTTGAAGCCGGACAATTTGATTTGAAGGCGGAGATTTTCAAAGCTGAGTCATGCATCAGTGGTCAGCCAGTGGCTTGGCCTTTTCATCCTGCTTTTTTTTTTTTTTTTGCCTTGATGGTTGTCTGTGGATGGATGAGGGAGGGAGGAGGGGGGGTTGAGAAAACAGCCAAACCTGCCCAACACCAACAAACAAAGAAGTCACTGCTGGGAATAAAGCAGAGTTTGGTTCCTCTGGGTAACGTTTGAATGTTTCACGATGGTTTGCTCGTGCTGAAAGAAACCAATTCACGCAACATGTGCTGTGGACATAACATCCCATTAACTTCACATGGAGCAGGAATGTCTTTACATTAAGAGTGGCAGGGCCGGCGCTGATAAATTATGACATCCGAGCCGGTCGCATCAGTCCACATATCTTCAATCTGCAGCAGAGGAATCTGATTAAGGCCTGAGGTAATGGTGATGGAGGTCAGCTTGTGTGACTCAGCTCAGCTGTCACCTACACATAGGTATCCCCAAAATACTCCTTCAGGTTCACCCGGACAAATAAACACTGTCCTCGGTGAGGACAAAAGTGATTTTTTAAAGTCTCTTCATGGCAGCTTGGACGTAATGAACCAAGCCGGTGTTTAGAAAGCAAATAAATAAGAGGACGGGGTTGAATCAAGGAAGAAAATAAGAACAGTAAAAATATACAAAGGGGAGAGAGCTATTGAGAAAGTATTTCCTTAACAAGAGGGGAACAAATAATAAATTATGGGGCCCCTCTCCCTCGAGGCAGGACTGGCACGCCTGAGGGTAGAAGGAAGTGGGCATCCCTCTCTTTTTATAGGGGTCGAGGACAGTTTTCCACGGTGGGAGCATCACAGAGTCCTGAGAGAAAACTCCTTAAAGCTGCAGTGGGTAGAAATGGAGCAAACATGATTTAAAAAAAAAAGTTATTTTTCATAAAAGGGGTCACTATATCCTGACAGTAGTGTATGAGACTACTTGTACTATATAGAACAACTTAAGTAGAGCTGCAGAGATGAATGGATTAGTTGTCAAATATTAAATTAATCGCCAGCTATTCAGTCATTTTTTAACAAAAACAAAATTCTCTGATTCCAGCTTCTTAAATGTGAATATTTTCTGGTTTCTTTCCTCCTCTATGACAGTAAACTGAATATCTTTGAGTTGTGGACAAAACAAGACATTTGAGGGTGTCATCTTGGGCTTTGGGAAAGACTTATTGACATTTTTCACCATTTTATAGACCAAACAACAAATCGATTACTCAAGAAAATAATCGACAGATTAATCAACAATGAAAATAATCGTTAGTAGCAGCCGTAATTCTAAGACCAATGTGTTTCGGCTTGTGGCCTTCATCAGGGTCATCCGTTAAATATAAAGCTACAGTCAGCCAACAGCTGGTTAGCTTAGCTTAGCATAAAGACTGGAAACAGGGGGAAACCGTTAGCCTGACTCTGCCCAAAGGTAACACAATCCGCCCACCAGTCAGTACCTCCAAAGCTCCCTGAATAACACGTTATAGCTTGTTTGGTTAATTCACACTAAAACTAAAAGGTGTGAAAATGTTGTTGTCTTTATGCTAAGCTAAGCTAACTGTCTCTTGGCTCTATAGCTTCTTATCTACTGTACAGACATGAAAGTGTTATCATTTAAAGATGCAGTAGGTAGAAATGGAGCAAATATGATTTAAAAAAAAAGTTATTTTTTATAAAAAGTAGTGCATGAGACAGGTAATCTGAAAAAAATCATGTTCTCCGGTGTCCTCCGGTGCTCCTTAACGGCATCTACAAGATTTCACAGACCGGAGGAAAACAACCAATCAGAGCCGAGCTGGAGCCTTGCCGTCTCTGAGCACCTGTCAATCACTCGCCAACTCCGATCAAACGGTCAAACTAGGCAGCGCTGATCAAATATTAATCAATATACTGTTACGTTAATGCCTATTTCTCTCCTCAAATGTTTTCAGAAACATCTTGTAGTGCACGGTTTAACTGTAAAATGAGAAAGTTTGTGACCCGGCAGCCATGTTGAGATCAGTTGAGGAAACATCAAGCACCGCCCACCAGCCGGAGCTCAGCCAATAGAAACACTCTCTCTCTGAAATGACCTGTGATTGGCCAAAGTCTCCCGTCAGATTTTTTAAAGCCTGAAAACAGAGTCATGAGGAGGTGCAGAAGTCTCTCTCAGAACACTTGAATTACAATATGCTGAGAGGTTATTATGGGATTTTTGCCCAATGATGCCAAAAACGTTCTGCCTACTGAAGCTTTAAAGGAATGCTTAAACACACAAACACACACAGTTTATATGCCATGCCATGCTGAATGAAGATGGTGGTAGTGTGGACTGAATATCCCCCGCGTCCCCCATCATGTCATCGCTGTAGTTTCTGCCCTCCTCATATCAGCAGTCCCTCTTGACTTGTATAACTGAGAGGCTGCTGACAGCCGTGACCCCACATTTACCCCGCGCTCCCCCTCGTGTCCGTCCCAAAGCAGGTGGCAAACACCCCCCAACACGGGACTCCCCGTCTTGATCCGACATCTAATATGAAATTTTTGACACCTTTATTTCTTGGCAAACACTTCAGTACCTTGTGATGACGGGGAGATAGAGCAAAGCAGCTTTTCTTTTTTATTTCCCCAAACTCCACACACACACACACACACACACACACACACACACACACACACACACACACACACACACACACACACACACACACACAGAGGGTTAGTCTCGGCCAAAGTTGATAAAACTTTTTTTCCCAAAGCGTTCAATTAATCAACTTCACAGGGCGTTTGCTGGATGGAAGCGGATAAAAAGTCTGGGCTACAAGGAGAGAAAAAAACAGCCAGCCATGATTTGTATTCTGCTGCAGTGGCTTTCATACCCATTAAAGGATGTTAGCATCTTTTTAAGCATAGTGACTTTATTGTCAGCTTAGGGCTTACACCGATCCAACCATTTGCTGTATTGGATTCTTGGCAGATGGCCTGCGTGGATCTTGGCCACCCTTGAATGTAGTTCTCATGTTAAGCTTTGCCTTGTCAGTAAATGGGCTGCTCCCTGCACTTATACTCTACACACAGGACCGTATGTCTCCGTTGTAATGGTTTCTTATCAGCTAGAAAAAAAAATCATATCGCATAGCTGCTGCTGCCAGAGGGCCCTCCCACCTACTGCAGCACTTAACCTGATTATTTTTGTGGAATTTTTCTGTGTTGATAGATAGCGAACTGTGATATAAGTGCATGAATACACTATAAGGATGAATTTGATTGAATTATATTGTGTACAGTGATCTCTCTTATAGAGTATAAGAGAGTGAAGGACACATAAGTGAGTTTGCAGACCACCAGAAGGGCCTTCAGTTTAACATAATGTGCTATAATCTAGGGCTGCAAGTAACAATTATATTCATTATCGATTAATCTGTTTATTATTTTCTGGTGAAAAATGTCAATCAGTGTTTCCCGAAGCCTGAGATGACGTTTTCCAATATCTTGTTTTGTCCACAACTCAAAGATATTCAGTTTACTGTTATTTAAATTGACTGTATGTAAGTTTTTACATGTATAAACGTTTTTTAAGTTGTGTGAACAGGTTGTAACCAACCTAAAAAATGAGACCTTCATGCGCGCTCGCGAGTGCCTTTACTCTCTTCAGCTCGGTTAGAAATGGAGTCTGCTAACGCCAACAAACAACCAGCCCCCACCACAACTCAGAGTCCAACACAAACTCCGTCTTGCAAAACAGGATCGCATCGGCTGGGCCTTCGATTCATGGAGGGACCTTCGTTTGGTTTTAGGTATCAAAACGGACCCCGAGCTGGCAAAATTCCTACTGGACAGGTAAGCTTCAGTCTTGTGTGTGTCACCTCACTGTTTTGACCGATGCTCGCTCGCGTCTACGTAGCGTGAGCACAAGCGCGAGCAACAGGACGCTGACTGTAGTTGACTTAACGGACATGTGTGTCAACGTTAACAAGCAATTTCTGATTCTTACGTAGAGCCCCTTTTAAGAAGCTTGAATCGGAAAATGTTCACGCTTTTTTCTTTGCGCATTATCGTGTCATTCACACGCCTTTTTGTGCGACCAGGCTGGAGTGACACATTTTACATTACACTTAGTCATTTGATCCATTGTTTATATTTAAAAATATTGATTAGTGCAGCTTTAAATCAACAAGAAGGTCATGTTTTGCTTGTGAAATGTTTTTGCTGTTACTACCCGTTGACTTATTTGAGCCCATAACCAATTCCTCTTCCTGTGCCTCTTGAGGACGTGGAGCCAGAGCACCAGTAGTCCAAACTATCATAATTTGTGGCCGGGAGTAAGAAATCACACGTGTCACAGTTTATGTCGGCAGTCGTAGCCCGGAGCAATGACTGCTTTTTTAGAATTTGGAACAAACTACGAAATCATTTTCTTTGTGCAGCAGTCATTCATCTTTTTCACCAGACACCCAGACGTCTCAGGCCTGCTTCCTCTCAAACTGACGGGACCGGCAGGTAAGCAACATTTTCCATTCTTGGATCACATGTGGGGGTTTTTAAATTATACTTTAACATACATTAAAATGTAATCTGCTTGTACGTTGACATGATTTTCCACATCTTGAACTTGAATCTGTGTCTTATTTGACAAAAACCTTTCCGTGCATTGTGAAGTACAACAACATATGGACCAATCTGAGATTACGTTGTGGTGTTAAGCAGGTTATCCATCAATTAAATCTTGGAATTGTCTCCTGCGTTATTTACAATGGGGTAGGACAGCTCAAATCCTCCTACTCTTTCTCTGAAGTAGGCTCTTTGTTCAGCTTGTCTCCTGAAACCTTTCTTCATAAGTGACCATTAAATGGATGGTTGAGTGTTCAGCCACCAGTGAGCCTCAGTAGACCTGCTACGGGGCGTTATTGCCCTTGTGCCGTCTCACCTCAGAGGCTCACCAGAGGACCTGTCAGGCCTGCGATGTTTTACAGCTCAGTTTGCAGACAAAACACCTCACAACCAAATCCCCTCAACAACATCTGCTGCCAATTTAGCCGAGGCATTCCTGCAGTCTGTGCTGTTTAATATTCACAGGGGTTAGGATCTGCCGGGACAGGGGTGGACGGGGACGGTGGGGAGGGAGGAGGCAGGGGGAAACCAGCTTCTACAAGCCTTTGGTCCGCGGTCCAGACACGGTGAAAAATGAGGGGTTAACAAAGAGTGAACTGGAGCAGGGGTGGGTTAACTGGGCTAATTTGCAGGGATAATAGTGGTGCTCATGGAAGGCCTTTGGGGAGTGGCGGCGTGGAACACAGACCTGATGGTGCAACCACACAGGAAGTTTACAACATGGCCAAAAACGTATTTAATCATCAAACAAGCAGCGAGGAGCTGGGCGGCACGGCCAGCAGCCAGCAGCCGGCAGCCGGCCTGAAGATGAAGACAAATGTTTGGACAAGGGGGCCCGACCAGATCCACACCTCCGAGATGGAAACCACTGATTTTATTGGCCAACTCTAAGCACAACAAGTCAAAGGTGCATATTTTCTTCTACTTCTGCCAGTAGCCTTGAGCGAGATATTAACCTTATACAGTATTATTTATGTGTTTTTAATTATTCTCATGTGAGCACCCAACAATAAACTTGGATGCATTGCAACTTTTATAGGAAATTACTTGTGAACGGTAGAACTAAAAACAGTCTTTTATTAGCAGTAATCAAAGTATCCTGCATACATAACCTACACATATGTGCTGCCTGACTGAGTTAAGAGAGAGTAATAACCCAGTTAATTGATAATTAGACTCATGGCCTCCTTAAATATGGCCGTACGATGTCCTTGTGAATTTTTATGGATGTATCCCAGGCTCTGCTATCTTTAGAAACAACGGAAATTCAAACCAGTTTCCTCCTCTACTGTATTTCTATGAGAAAATATATTAAGGATATACAATACCTTGCAGAGACGGGAAACCTGAATATGATAGCAATAATACACAATACTTAAAATACTGAAGTTCAACCGTATTCGTTTCAGTGGGATGTCGTTCTCATTTGTGGGAATATTTACTTTTCCATCATGTACAGAAGCTATCAATAACTCCCTCGTTGTTTTTGGGGTGAAATGGTATTTTATGTGAAAATAAATTCCGTCTATATTTTGCAGGACGTGTCCTCGTTCCCACCCCGTTGAGAGGATGGTATTTCAGCCGTTGGCTGTCTAATGACTCTCTGAAAGGGTGATGTGGATCGTGCGACACCTCCGCTGCTCCCTCACTAAAGGACACCCCTCGCCATGGCAACTGCATAAACATCTGTCTCCCCCATTCAAGAGAAGGTCTCGAGGGAATATACAAGGCGGCAATTTATTATATATAAGAGGAGACCCAGCCTGTGTTTATGTCCATCCACGTATTGCTGCTTAGTGGACCAAGAGAGAGCTACATGTGATAATGAGGACATCAGATTTCATATTTATATAAAGTGCATGTGAGATGTGAGATGGAGGTAGTAGGAACTGAAATATGCTTATTCGCTGTCTTGCCAAGAGTTAGATCGATACCACTCTTGTGTCTGTATGGTAAATACACAGCTACCTAACAGCTGGTTAGCTTAGCTTAGCATAAAGAATGGGAACAGGGATGGGAAACAGTTAAAAATGGCAAATTCATTTCCATTTTTGCACTTTTTGTACAAATTAAACAAACAGGATATAACGTGTTTTTTAGAGTTATAGTTATTTTTTTAACTTTACACAGAGCTAGGCTAGCTGTTTCCCCCTGCTTCCAGTCTGTATGCAGTCTGGCTGTAGCTTCATATTTACCGTGAGTGGTATTGATCTTCTCATCTAACTCTCCGCAAGAAAGCAAATAAGCGTATTTAAGCGTAAAGTCCGTATTTTTGTCCGTATTTTTGTCCGAAATTGTTGCACGTTTAAAAAAAACAAAAAAAACAACTCACGTTGTGTCAATCACGATTACAAACCAACTCCGAAACTTTCGTCCATCATTAACGTTTTAAGAACAGGTTTTGATTTTCTGCGTTTTTTTGGCATCCGTCAAAAGCCAACAGAGGGTTGTTTGACCACTCAGAGCCACCGTCT